>JACN01060504.1:0-15073 GCA_000787155.1 Scartelaos histophorus
TTTTAATTAAATGGAAATCTTTTTTTTCTTTTTTTTTTTTATTAATTTGAGTTGATTTTTGATTGATTTGTGTTCAGGTTTACAGACATAAATAAAGACATAAAGACATTTACAAACATAAATCAGAAAATAGCGTAATATTGAGTCAAAGTGACCGTGTTATGCTGTTTACGTTTCATTTTAATAAACCTTTTAACCCCAAAGTGCACGTTTAACCACGAATAAATAAAAACGAATAAATAATAAATAGAATAAATATGCTTAATAAGATAAATGGGTACGTTTATTGTTAGAAATGAATACCTAAATAATATTCACAGGAGTCTAATTCGAATTTCGAGTTCAATTCAGTGCCAGTAAATCTTGCAGCTCCATAGTGCTGGCAAGAGCCTGTCACTGTCTGCTCCACAGTGTCAGAGATTTCTTGGCGACTGTTGTTCTGTTTGTCTCAGGGCTTCACACAAGGTCACAATGATACAATACATGCAAGAGGATCTATCTGCAGACAGAAGCAATGCATTATGGGAGCCAACAGTCTCGGTGGGATTCTCCTGCTCTTCCAGCAACGCCACTTGGAATCTTTATCTATTTTTAATCTTGTTTGTTTCATTAAGTTCAAAATAAGGGCGTGTAGTGATTAATGTGTACTGTCTCCCTTCCCTACGCCACATTTTATTTTTTTTCATAGTGACAATTAAATCTTGTTTCGTTCTTCTCAACGTACAACTGACCTGGGGAATACACAAATTGGCTGTCAACAAGAGTCCTCTAGATAAAGGATATATCTAGGTGTATATTTTATCATATTAAATCCGAATGCTATTAAAGTAAATGATCCCAGAGCGTGCAAAATAATATGACACCACAAAGCATTCAGTCATTATTACCGTCATTATCATTTCATTATCTGTTAGTGGGAAATTAATACTGAATTGAGAAGCAAATTGTGATGAAGACTTGGTGAAAACAACTGAGATCTGAATCTTTGAGGATGTTTTGACAGGTGAATGTACGAGGGGATTGAGGCTGGTAAATGTAGGGAGAGACACTTTTGTCCAGAGGGCTGTTGCTCTCCTCAAACTGCCCTGGATTGAGACCTTTGACTCAGATACAAAGCACAATATTTGTTCTGCAGCTAAACTTAATTTCCCTTGGGCTCAATAATGTATCTACTGTATCTAATGCTCCCTCCGATACTGCATTCTCCAGTATACTCGGCTTGTCAAATCCAGACCATTGGTTTTTATTAGTTTCTTACTTAAAGGTGCAATATGTAACTTTTCTAGTCTGTGTGGAGATGCTATTGCTTTGCTTGGATTGTTCCACAGTATGACATTAAACTTATCTATCTTCCTTGCATTAAATTACTGGTGTTTTTATTGCTCAAAATCTACTACTTATCGTCACAGAGACAGGTATGTTAAATGCCATATGATGGGACATTCCAGGCAAAGCAATAACGTTTCCATGGAGACAAGATCGCACAGTGTGACATTAAACTTATCTCCCATGCATTAAATTACTGGTGTTTTTATTGCTCAAAATCTACTACTTATCGTCACAGAGACAGGTATGTTAAATGCCATATGATGGGACATTCCAGGCAAAGCAATAACGTTTCCATGGAGACAAGATCTTTACACAGTGCATCTTCACACGGTACATCTGACTAAGTTGGCGAGGTACACACCACTTAAAGGCGCACTATGTAGCTGGGGGGTCCGCTACCTGCTTGTTTCCATGGAGATGTTATTTCTTTGCCTGGAATGTTCCACAGTAGGGCATTAAGCACATCTCTTTTGCATTATTTTTCAATTAAACGTGTTTTATAGCTTAAACATACCTTAAAAAACATGACTTTTTACTATGTACAGACCTGCTTCTCCATAGATCTGAACATTAACCTGTCTCCATTGTGATTACTAAGTTTATTTTCATACTGCAGAATCATCAAGGCAAAGATGAAGGCAAACGAAATATATTTTAGAATTTTAGATTTTAGAACGTAGGTGAGGAGAAACGTTTGTGAATTTCTTATGATGGTTCCCACTGTGCCCCAGCAGGTAGGGGACTGTCCTTGAGAAGGTTGCAGTACATACACTTATCGATATGCAGTAAAGGTACTTATGTAGTTTTAAGTCTGACACCTGAGTTTTGTTGAAAATCATATTTGAAGGTGATTACTTTATTATTTAGAATGTTGCCTGAATTTACTCTGAGCAACTCTTGACTACATCCATAAATCATCTTACGTCTAATCTACAGGGTTAGCAGGTTTTACAAATGATAAGGCCTCACGTAATTGGGATAATTTATCATTTTCAGAGGACATTATACTGCTGTAAATAGCTCCTCACTTGCACCCATTACATCTAAAGTATCTAAACGCTATGTGGCTTATTTAATTATGGACTACACTCTGCTTTGTCAATTTCACACTGAGCTCATCTTGTGCTTGTACTTGTACTAAAGGGCATTCTTCAGTATGCACAGGTCATAACATAAGCTTTATTGACATGATACAACCTTGACACTGCCAGGACTACTGATCTAAGTACACCGTAATTGATTGAGAATTGCATTTTTGCTGACTCAAGTTTGACTCCTCTATTCCCGTATTTAAGGTGTGATTTAGAGCAGATAAGGTGTAAAGGCCGACTGGGACTGGTACAACGATTTGGCATTGGCCCAAAAACATGAGCTCAAATAAGGATGCAGCCACCATCTCACAGGAATAATGTTTTTAGATACGCCGTCTCTCAGGGGAAAACAAGACAGGGAGAAAAGAGAGTGTAGGCAGTATTTAAATGACTTTCTGCTTGGAAGATTTACCATACATAAACAAACTCTTAAAATATGCACTTTTGAATGCAAGTTTATTTTGAACGAGGAGTTTAGGTATATGCACGGAAACGAATATTTAATGAGATGAAATGTTGTTTTTCATGATTGCGTCTGGCACCCTTCATGTTGTATTTCTTGTGAGTCATATTCAGTCCATTTTTAATGTATTAAAGGTGTCCTAAGTAACTTTTTCTGGTCTAAAGTCTGACACATGATTGTACCCGTAGAGATATTGCTTTGCTTAAAAAGTTCCACAGTATGATATTAAAGTTATCTACATGAAGACAAGAAAGTGGTGAAATTTTGTCAAGTTACAAGTCAGAACTGTGGAGAGGTGACCCCATTTTCAAGGCATTTGGGCAATAAAAACCATACTGTGGAACATTCTGTAGGAAATAATATCTCCTTGAAGACAAGCAGATAGCAAGCAGGCAATAAAGGGTACGGAGAACCCTATATGAATCTCTAAACTACAGTGACATTGATCTTAGTTCCTATGATACACAATTCTTCCTGTATTGCATAATATGTCATGTATGATAAAGGATTTAAATTGTTAATGACCACTGTTTAACCACAAAGCTGTTCCATATATATTACCATCCCTAGAGACATTATGCAGAGTATATTTTACACTTAAAAGCAGACTCCAAGTACATAACTCCCTCTCTGAACTTCAAATGAACTGTGAACACATGTGAATGATAGCATAGCTGGAGTGCTCAAGCCAGAAGGAGAATGGACAGACATCAGGAATACATAAGGCATTGCATTAACCATGTGATGCTTACACAGTCACATGTCAATGCACTTTGTTTTATGTTTATGAAAGCAATAGTGCCTGGTGCGCAGGGCCAAGGAAATGATTTGTTGGAGGCTGATCATTAGAAGCGCTTCCTTACTGTGCGTTCTGTCAATAAATAATGTGTGGGGGAAGAGGTAGGTAGAAGGGACACTAAATTATATGGTTCATAACACTTATTGGATGTCTGGCACTGAGCAGCAGATAATGAAGCATCTAAAAGCGGTTCTGCACCAGAGGGGGAGGGAGAGACAGCATTTTACTTTGAGTTTTGTACAATATAATGGATAATGATTGCTATGCTCTACTTAATCTCTATCTTAAAATGCTTAGGAGTATTAATACTGTTAAACAAGTTGAATTTGTTGAGCTATATCTTTGGGAAAAAGTACACAACTTTTTCCATTATAGCACAAAAAGTAATTTTAAGATTTTCAAAATTTTGTGCTGATGTGTTCCAAGACACTGCCCCCAGTGCGGGTGTTTAAATACGACATATTGTGTAAAACATGTATGCGCTTGTAACCCTGTTATAACTGTTTCCCCTTATCATTAGTCTTCTCATAAACTGAATCATACATGTTTGAGTAATCCTGCATTATTCTGCATTGGAGGCTTGTGTGTTCTGAAAATTTCTGTTTTCACTTACCCCCTATCTCCACCAACTAAACTGTTAATGATGCACATAATGTGATATAATATCATATAAAACTCAATACCTGACAAGGCATAAGTCTTCTTTAATTACATAAGCTATGCTATTGTAAGTAAGAAGTGTGTAATTTAAATACAATTTATTTCACTGTCCTATATTGTGTTTTAATGAATAGGAACTTGAATGAGCAGAGCAGACAGTGAGGTAGACATAATGCTTAATGCACTGGAAAGGGTCAAATATGAAAGGCAGACTTACCTTGCTCTTGCTGTTTGCTGGCAGCTGCTGCTTTCTGGGCAGGGGAGTAGAAGGCCGAGAGGACACTGAGGGAGCTGACCAGCTGACTCTGGATGGAGCTCATCTTGGACGCGCCTGGTTTCCCCGCTGGTTTACCTGCTGCACTGGTGGGGGTCGCCTTTCCTGCTGGTTTGGTTCCAGTCCCTTTTACTGGCTCAGCTTTCTTCCCTGCTGTCTGCTTTGGAGCGCTTGGAGTCTCCTGCTGACTGACTGTCTGTTGCTGTGTTCCTGAACTGCCTAGCTGTGCCCACTGCTCGCCCAAAAGCCCCGTGAGGCGCGTTACCACCTGTCCCAGAGCAGCTGGAGAAGTTGGAGAATCGCTTGACATTTTGCGTTGCGTTTCTGCACTGTCCCGACGTGAACCTTGGCCCTCTCCCGAACCACGGCGCTGAGCTGCTTCACTAGAGCCTCTACGCACTGACTGAGTCTCGCTCGCTTCTTTCTGCGTTTGACCATCTCCGCCTGAACTTCTTCTAGAACCCTGAGCTGGGACGTCTTGTGATCCCTGGCGTGTTGTCCGTGAAGTGGGCTGGGTGACACTAGACGCTTTTTGTGGAGCTTTGACTTCTTTCGAGTTCCTTCTGGTTGTTGAGGTTTGAGATTGGATAGACTTAGGACGAGTTGTAACTTCACTTTTTGTTTGAGGTTTGGACGGAGTTTGTTCCTGATTTGCCGCTTTTTCTTTAGCTTGAGGCACAGGTGTGACTTTTGGGGGCTCTTGGACTTGTGTGGAAGTTGGAACGGTAGGGTGAGAAGTAGTGGTGGTAGTGGATATCTGTTCTTGGGACGGTGTAGTTTTTTGCACTGGGGTTGGCTGGGCTGCTTGTGTTTCCATGGATGCCCTACGTGGTCGGACAGGTGCGGACTGAGGTTGTGTGGGTGCAGATTGGGGCTGCTCATTTGAAGATCTTCTACCTCTTTGGGGTCTCACGGGAGCTGTTGTTTTCGGAGTTTCAACCACCTTCTCAGTGGACACAGGTTCTTTGACTTTGGGTCGGACCACTTCCACATCCTGTTTTTTCACTGTTTTATCCACTACAACCACTTTAGTCTCAGTTACCTCTGTTACTTCAGCTTTTTCAGCAGTAGGTTCTTTGCTTTCCTCCTTATTTTCCACAATCTTTTCTTCGACTTTTGGTTCCACATCTTTAACTGCAACGACACTACTTGAATCTCCAACTATAGACTCCTCAACCTTCTTTTCCATCTCTAAAATTGGCTGTTCTATTTTGGTTTCTGCAACCTCAGCTAAACTCTCTGTCACGACACTTTCAACAATCTTGCTTGCTTCTTGTATTGCTTGACTTTCGTTCACCACCTCCTCTGTCTGACTGACGACGGCCTCCACCACCACCGCTATTTCAGAACTTACACTTTCCCTCTCTTGACTCTCTACACGCTGTTCTACTTGCATTTCAACGTGCGTTTCTACGTGCCTCGCTGGGTTATTATCAGGTCTCCTCACCATTTCAGTTTCAGTTTGCTGGTCCGTCCTTTGCGCTGCCTCTGTCTCAGTCACCCTATCCACTGTGCCCACCCTCTCTGTAACGGTCCCTCTGTCTACACTGCTGGTTCTTGGTCTTATCGGATGATTGTTCCCAGTTTCTGTTTCCGTCACCTGGTTAACCCTTTCAGCCACTGGGGTTTCCGTGGTCTGGTCTTGCGTTATCACCCTCTCAGTCTCTGTACCTCTTTCCATACTATTCGCTCTGGGTCTTGGTTGAGTCATCACCACTGCTTCTACCCCAATTTCCGTGAACTGACTGTGGACTTTGCTTGTGTCTACTCTCTGATCTTTGCTCTCTGCTACTGGTTGCGGCAAGCAAACTTCCACGCAGATCTTATCCGTATCCGTCCCTTGATCCACTGTGTTATGTGGTTCTGTTTCTGTCTCCTGATGGGACATGTCCACTCTTTCGGTAATCGTCCCTGTGTCGATGCTTTCCCTCCTTGGACGCTCCACCATTTCTGGACTACACACTTCCACCCTAATCCCTTCACTCAACTGCATAATTTTCTCCTCTTTTGCCTTGTTTTCTTCTATCTGCCTTTTCAATTGCGAACTAGTTCTATCTAAATCCTCTGTAGCCTTTGCAAGTTTGGTCTCAAGTATTCTTAACTTTTCCTGCAGCTCCTCAATACTATCTACACTGTCAGTTTTCGCTTTCTCCGGGCTGACGTCTTGGCAGCTGTTAATTTTTGTATCTTCCACAGTCTCTCTAAGTGATATCAACTCCTGTGATTGCTTTTGTGCTGAACGCTCAATTGAATTCTGTAATGTGTTTTGTTCTTCGTTGGATTGCTCGGTTTTGATTTCTTTACAAGTTTCCGCCTCTTTTGGTCCCTCTTTGCCAGTCTTTGCTTCGCCCTCGTCCTTCTCTGTCCCAGGTTTGGTCTCTGGGGTCTGTGTTGTCAAAGCTAATTTAAGCTCTTGTGATGGTCGCTGTCCTTGTTGTTGACTGTGTGCCCCTGTGTCTTTACTTTCGGCTGCAACTCTGGCTTTCATCTGAGCTTGGAGCTGCAGAAGTAGTTTCTCCCTTTCCTCTCTCAGCGAAGATATCTGCGCCTTTAATTCTGGTATAGTTTTGACTTGTTCTTCTAACTCTCTGACGCGTTTCAGAGCTACGGTGATCTGTTGGTGAAGCCCCGTCCGATCTTGAGGAATGCGCCGTTCTGTGACATCAGGCGAAGCACGAAACATATTTTCCGAAGAGCCGTTTTCTGGAGTGACCAAAACTGGACTACTGGAATCGGAGCCTTTTCTTTGCTGTAAAGTGATGGGCATGCTGGACGCTCGGAGTAAGTTTGGTCGGTTTTGTAACTCCGCTGTTGACTTCTCTTCGAGACGGGGGCCAACATTTGTCTCGTCTCTTGGTTTTGGTGCGACATAGCCCTGATTTGTTAAGCCCCTGCTACTCTGACTGGTAGACCCCAATTCACTTCTGATGTCAAATATCTGCTGGACTTCTGTCACCCTGGATTTTGGTTTGGGTCCCAGAGTGGACGTCCCAGACCATGCGGTGGTTTCCTTAGGAGCAGGTCTGACCCCATGTCCAGGCAGGCTGAAGTTTCGTGGTAATGTGCTAAATTTGGGCGGGCCTTTTATCCGTCTCTGGATGTGGACTCTTTTTATGGTGTTACCTTTTTCGATATCGTCCACATATTTTAGAAAGTCGAGGTCCAGGTGGAAGCCATAAGGAGTCTCCACGGAGTAGGGCAGCTGCTTCCTCTGAACCCCCGCCTCACTGCTCTTGGCCTGAACACCATTGGCTGTGGGGAAAAGGAGAAATCAATACAAAAATCTATACATGTCTTTCCACCACTTGTACTATTACAAATAACCACACACACACACACACAGAAATGGAAAATAACAATGATACTAGAGCTGGGTATCAGTAAGAAGTACTTTTATTTAATTTTATACAGGTTTTATTGTTTAAAGACTAGTATTATAAAACTTATAGCAGTTATACCTTTTGTTGTCACTGTGCAACACTTTGGAAACAGTTTTGTTTGTAAAATGTACTCTATAAATAAAGTGGATTTGGACTTAAATTAACCAGTATAATGCATACTGTGATATATCGTTAACAGTACAACATGTCGATGCTTTGATACAATACAATATGATATATTTCAAATAAGTTTGATATGGTTCAGTAAAAAAGCCACATCATTTCTGTAATACTTAAAGTCTTTGTTAAACCACTACCTGTGCAAAGTTCGCATGAAACACATCATTTAAATCATCAAACAGTGAATATGTCAAATGTGTTTGCAGGTAACAAACAAGTAACACCACTGTAATGCTGTCTTAGAATAATTTGGTGAGATGTACTGAAAATACTCTTAGAAATATATATTGATACAGCAACCCATGATATTAATACTGCATCATCAAATTAAAGAAAATTATATATCGTTATTTCAATATTTTTGCACACCCATTAATGATACAATTATAAATCTGCTCCATGACAAAATCCACCCCACCAAACAGACAGATAGTAATCAGTTATTATTCACATGCACCACTTGTACAGACAGGCTGCCCCAGGATCACACATGGTGCTTCATTATGTAAAACCATATCACTTACCGGGAAGCAATTATCATGCAGTGATTGTGCCAAAGTAAACTCATCTGCATGCTAAATGCTACACACACTGTGAGAGACAGTGGGCGGTGATCACCTGGAGGAAATAAAACCGAGCTGCACGCAACTGTTAGTGAGGCGTGAGTCAAGTGCTCACTACTTACCTCACAACACAAACCAACCACAAACCAACATAATTTGTATTTATTTATTATAATTGTGATTACTTATTATCAGAAATTTGGGGACCCAGGGACTTACCTCTAATATTAATTAAAAGACAAAGGTTCTAATTCTGGGCTCTCTCCCTGTTGGTTCCCCTGCATATTATTACTATATTTCTATATTTTATTTTGACTTGTACATATACATTTATATATAACTATGGCTTTTTTTTGCTACTTATTTAGAATGTATTATTGCCATTTATATGTTGGTTTGTTTTTTTAATATATTGTGATGCCTTTTTCTTAATTTCCCAGGTGGGTCTAAAGTCTACAAGTCTAAGTCTAAATCTATTTATTTATTTATTCCTTTTTTCTCTCTAACATTTTCTTCATCAGTTATTTACTTATTTTCTCAAATTAGTATGACAAATATTATTATTACTGTTTTTTCTGTTTTGCACTGCCTCCTTTACTATCATTATTATACTCAAGTGCTTCATTTGTTTTTGTTTGCTTTGTTAAATGGAAAATGAAAAATCACAAAAAAAAACAAAAAACACAGCACAGACAAAGCCACCGTCGCCCAGTGAATTAGAGAATAAACTAAGAAACACGGCACAGATATATTCTCAGGCAATAGCGATACCTACCACTTTTCTTGTCCATAATGGGAGGGAGAGTGTTCAGTCATTGATTTGTGTTTAGCGCAGTTGGAGCAGGCAGCCTGAAAAAAAGAAAGAAAAAGAGTTTACGATATTGACTCTTGCAAATATAACTTCTGAGGAGATAATCGATGAAATAACATGTTAAAGGTGCACTGTGTAACTTTTGTGATGAAGGGTTTGCCACTTGCTTGTCTCCATGGAGATGATATCGCTTTGCCTTGAATGTTTCATAGTGACAGTCTTACATTTTATACAAGTATTTTATACAATATTGCTCCTTAATTCAGCCAAAAACATGCATAAAATGAGTAAAATCTCCACAAATTTTACTTGTAACTTGGCCTGGTGGCTCTACTTGCCTGTTACCATGGAAATTCATATGCTTAATGTCATATTGTGGAACATTCCAGGCAAAGCAACAACATGTCCGGGGAGACAAACAGGTGGCGGACCCTCCAACACAAAAGCTACAGATTTCACTTTTAAACAAACGTGTGACAATGACGCACAAGTTGTTAAATACAATATGCAGGATTAAAATTGATAGCAGATGGTAAAAGTAAAGTGACTCCATCTAAGAAGTAATAAGATGCAGCACTGTATAGAATGAATTAGCATATTTTTTCGACGAACAACAACACATGTATCTGATAAACTGAAAAGCTATTGTAAATTCAGCACTTAACATAACACATGGAGTGGAACACGGTCCATTCAAAACCATTTGCATCATTTGTTCCAGTTGACGAAGCCACAAAACTGGAGTTATTTTTCAGTTTAATTTATCTATATCGAAATAGATGTAATCAAAACATTAAAGGGTTACAATGAACACGCTAATGAAATATCCAAAAGTGATAATAAACACAAGAGAGCCCATCCAACCTTGAATGAACCATGCTATTTGAAACCGTATTAAATGAACCTCAAAACCCTTATGGCCAAATGCAAGCTCCAAGGCTGTTTAGCAAATAGGCCCAAATTATTCACGCTATTTCCATGCACATTTGCTTCAGTGGGGAAAATATGCAATATTAAAGACAAAGGGCTGCTCTGAGGGCCCCAGGCTGTAGCTTAATAAGTGTTAGAGTTCAGACATATGAGAAGGTGCAAATTAATGCTGTCTGTACTAATCTGGAAACACGAGTTATTACATCATTGAAATTATTACACAATTATCAACATTTTATAGCACAAGAACAGCTAGGGCCACAGTTGAACAAGTATTAAAATCATACTAATAAAAGATGTGTTATGTATGTAGACTGTATACAGTATATACCTGAACATAGCTAACACTCAAGCCAGCATGTTCCAAATAAGAATTTTAATATTGTCACCCCTCTCTCCCCTTTTGGTCATAAAGTGTTCATATTAACCCGCTCTACATGATCCTGGTGTCTGTTAATATGGTGCCAAATTCACCCCTTTAGCCTCATGAGCTTCATTTGACGGAGCCAAACACTATGGGTGACGTCGCACTCCCTTAGTCCACCTCTTTATACACTGTATGATTACTTAACTTTTCTGGTGCAGGTTGCACCACCTACGTCTCCATGGAGATGGCTTTATGGCTATATAACCATACACAGTATGGTTATATACTTGTGTCGTGAATTTATTTAATTCAGTCATTCAGCTTTGTGTCTTTGGGCAACATTTTGAGGCCATTTGCCTAAACAAGAGATGTAACATTTCAGTTTTAATAATTATGGCTTGAATTATTATTTAAAATTTCATTACTCTGAAAACCATGATAGATGTTAATGTGAGTGAGCTCGCCCCTCCAGAGATCTGACCTGTTACTTAACGTAGTGGTGTGGTTGTACGTTTTGTAATGCCATAATCTGGAACATTATAGCCAAAGTAATAATGTGGATGGCCGTGATTAGTCCTGCTACATACTTGGGTTTCTTCAGTTCGAGTCCAGGTTTAGTCCAGGTTTAGTCCTGGTATAGTCCTGGTATAGTCCTGGTGTAGTCCTGGTGTAGTCCTGGTATAGTCCTGGTATAGCCCTGGTATAGCCCTGGTATAGCCCTGGTATAGCCCTGGTATAGCCCTGGTATAGTCCTGGTATAGCCCTGGTATAGCCCTGGTATAGTCCTGGTATAGCCCTGGTATAGCCCTGGTATAGTCCTGGTATAGCCCTGGTATAGCCCTGGTATAGTCCTGGTATAGCCCTGGTATAGCCCTGGTATAGTCCTGGTATAGCCCTGGTATAGCCCTGGTATAGCCCTGGTATAGTCCTGGTATAGCCCTGGTATAGTCCTGTTATAGCCCTGTTATAGCCCTGGTATAGTCCTTCCTGGTTTAGTCCTGGTTTAGTCCTGGTTTAGTCCTGGTTTAGTCCTGGTATAGCCCTGGTTTAGCCCTGGTTTAGTCCTGGTTTAGTCCTGGTATAGTCCTGGTTTAGTCCTGGTTTAGTCCTGGTTTAGTCCTGGTTTAGTCCTGGTTTAGTCCTGGTATAGCCTTGGTATAGCCCTGGTATAGTCCTGGTATAGTCCTGGTATAGTCCAGGTATAGTCCAGGTTTATTTCTGGGTTTGCTCCCAGTTAAGTCCCCCGTTTGATAAGGTGTATGTGCTTGTGTGAACACATCCATAATTCAAAGAAGTGGTTAATTACACGTTTCAAATGATAACTTTATTAAAAGCCTTTTATAACACAGTTTAACAGCTTGGTTCTATTAATAGCAAATATGACAAAAGCTCAGTCTGCCATGGAAATCCCTTTGTCACTTTACATTTAAGCCTACAGTATACCTGGGTGTGCGCTTTGTAAAATTATATAAATAAAAAATCCTCTCGGGACTTCAGACACAGGCTGTTCTCTGCTTTTAAAATGATTACTTTGATGTCAAGAAACAGAATGGGAACTTACAGCGTTGCCCACACAGCATCAAAAGACCATCTTAAAAACTCCAAACACATTTCACAATAGCAGACTTCTGACCACACAGAAACCATTTGAAGTCCCTAATCAAATTCCAGCACGATTCTCCACCTAATGATATTTCCAAATGGCACACACAATCGCATTTGACAGAAGAGGGGCTGTAATTGATTACGTTAACATTTCATTCAGGTATTCATTAAAACATAATAAGTATTGTGCTGAGTCAGCTCCTGGAGTACAGCCAGAAATTGTTCCTCAAGCAATTTACAAGATTTGATTAACCCTTGACCCTAGTGGAAAGGTGGGCAACAAACTCACCACGATACAAGAATGTAGTGGTAATAATAGTAGTAGCAGCACTGAGATAATTCCTGTAAATATTAGGAAGTATAGGTGGGAAATTGTGGGAAAGATGGGTGTTTTTAAGATTAAAGATTCAAGGATTTATTGCGATTGTCACAAGTAACAGCGAAATGACCTTTACAGCATTTCCACAGCAATTATCAGTGCGATTCATAAAGTATAAATCCTGGAGTACATACTAGTATGCACTATTGAGGTACTTATAGCATTCAACACAATAAAATGACATAAAGACACAGGTTGATACAGTATAAGACGTATAATGGAGAGTCCAGTCACAGTTTTCAACCATATGCTACTAGTAATACTACCGATTGGCCAATATTTGCACTTTTTACTTTAATGCAAATAAATAACCCCTCATAATGTGACTATGAATCCCTAGTGAAGGTTTATGATAAGAAAGGACTGTAGGTGAGTTTGGCATAAATTAAAATTACATAATTGGTGAAAATCACCAAAATCGGCTCAAAAATATCAGTTTATCGGTTGCTCTGGATTCTAAACAGTTGATATCGACATCGGCAATGAAAAAAAAACACACAAAAAAAACATATCAGTAACAGTAGTACTTGTATGAATAGTAGTTGAACTGTAGTACTTACAATAGAGGAGACAGTATTGAAGTAATAAAAAGTCTAAGATAAGAAGATAATGGAAGTATATTAAAAGCAGTTATGCGAGTGGAATGATTTAATGAGGCTTGTAGAAGGAGGTATTAAATCACAGCAGTAAACACCTCGCCCTGAATAATACTAACATTTGATTTATAGTGCATTTTGAACACTTAAACACACTTCGTATTGCATTATTCATTCGCTCTACAACAGGTGATGCTAAGTTACTTCTTTAACCACAGCTGAACTGGGGTAGACTGACAAACCAGACCGAGTTACAGCTCAGATCTGTGGAGAGGCGACCCCGCTCACAATCAGAATGCCTCTTTTGCTAGTTAAAACTACCTGTAATTGAATAAATGTAAGGTATAGTGGGTTCATGTCATACTGTAGAAACAAGCGGGTGATGGATGCCCAACCCAAAAGTTACACCTTTAAGCAGGGTGATTTGCCAAAGTAGTAGTAATAGTACTTGCAGTCCACTTATTGAATCAATATTTTTAGGAAGTTTCAGAGCGGATATTGCGATTGCTTCTTCCTGCAGATATAGTTTGGAGTGAATTACAGGCAGCATTTGGTGTTTCCGGGAGAGCTGACATTTTGCAGGACAAGCATTTCACAGACTGGCACAGTAATCAATCAACATGACAGCTCGATCCACCTCCGGACCTAAACCATGACAAGCCCTATTTGTTCCCTATTTCTGTCCCCGTACATGGGGCTTTAATAAAGAGCCTGGCTAGTGACCTGGAGGAGCCCTGTTGTCACATCTGAACAGATAGAGACAAAACTGTACAGGACTGAAACATGCTTGACAGCCTGTGATTGTTACTGTGATAAAAGGACTTTAAGATTAATTATAAAAGAATTTGAATGGTCACATAAAGGCTGCCATTTTTACAGAGCCCAAATTACATTATTTTCTGATCTATTCTATGTTATAATGTTCTTTCTGCATCAATATCATACTTGGAGTTGTGTTTTATTTAATTTATATAAGTTTAACGTACAAGCCCTGCATATTTCAGTCTAAGTTCTTCTCTCAGACTGAAAAAACTCCACTTTATGATGTCATGTGGTGTTACAGGAAGTGCTCCCCCTGTATTTTTAAACCCCACACAGCTTCACTTGAATCATTTGGATCATTTCAGCCCAGGAATTGCCAATCTCTCCTGAACAAAAATAAAAGGTAGCTGTTAACTTGAAAACTACACGACATAACAAGGTGGAACAGATCAGTTTGAGCTTTGGAAATGTAGACAGACTAATTATAAAGGGAAACCAAACACAACTCCAGGTATGTTTTTGTCAAAGTAACAAAAGATAAAAAAGAGTCAATTTTGCATAATATAGGACCTTTAAAATATAATGATTTTCTTCCACAAACAAAATATCCTGTCATATTCTGCATAAAATGTACTAACCTAAGTTTAGATGTCTTTAAACATATTATGAAAATGTTTTAGTTTGTCAGTTCTTCTGGATGTAGAACAGAATCCAGTAATTAAAACATCTAATCGCAAGCCTTGTCTCAAAAATCCTGAAAGTGCATTATGTAACTTCATGGTAAGGGGTCTATCAGTTTATTGTTTGTATAGATATGGCATTGCTCTACTTTAAATGCTCCACAGTATGACATAAAAAGCTCTATTTTACATTTATTCAGTTAC
>JACN01100569.1:0-15155 GCA_000787155.1 Scartelaos histophorus
AATAAATTGAATTGAATTGAAGTTTCAAAGCTGAAAAAGACATAGAAAAACAGGCTTTCTGACTGTAGCATCTCCGCAGATCTGACCTATAACTTGGTCTGGTTTGGTCTCCATGTATAGAAAGGTTTAATACCACACTGTGAAACATTCCAGACTAAGCAACATCTCTCAGTGGAGAAAAGCATCTGACAAACCCTCCACCAGAAAAGACAAGACAAGACAAGACAAGACCAAATTGAGAATCTAATTCAAGACACCCATGAATTTAATGTTAATAAAGAACAATATTTGATGCAACGAACAACAAAGTTAGCATTTTGGATTCATAAAAAATACAAGATATTTAAATGTTTAGTTGTATTATATGCAGCACAACATTACAGTCACAAAACGATCATTGCTTTTGTTTGGTTTGAAAAGACATCACAAGATACAAGAACCCTGTAATGAGAGAGTGTACAGCTAAAATCAAAGTTAAATGGCCTATATTACATAAAATAGATTCTAGTGAGCTATTTTTTTTTTTACATCAAAAAAATCATATCTGGAGTTGTATTTTGCTTCATTCTCATGTTTGAGTAACTCTGCATTATTTATCATTGTACATCTGCAAAGCTCAAAGTGCTTTCTTCCACCTTGTGATGTCAAGCAGTGGTATTTTCACATTAACAGCTAACCTTTTACCTTTTGTTTGATAAAGATTAGCTATTAAATCATCCAAATCATCTTAAATCATCCAAAGATATATGGAGTTTATATATGGAGAAAAGAACTCAGCCTAAATATGCAGGTTTGTGTGTTAAACATGTGTGAATGAAACAAAACACAACTGATTGTAATAAGGAAAAGCAAATAAAAAAGATAAAATAGCGTAATATGGGCCCTTCAACACGTGGTCTTTCATCATTTCTTTCTTCCCTGTAAGTACTTCTCATAAAAAAACAATAAAATGCATACTGCAAAATCACCCAAACCAATAAATTAAAGATTATTCTGTATTGGTTACTAAGTTTTTTAAGATTATTTCCAAGTTGCACGAATCTATGTGCATTTCTCTTTTATCAAGCACAGAGCGTTGTAATGTGAGAAGACCTGTTCACTGTCAAATGAGCTAATTCAAACAGAGAGGCCAGAGGAGGGTGTGGTGGTAAAGTCTCCGGAAGTGGGTGAGATAATGAAACCAGCTCCAGCACTGCCGTACACATAAATATCAGACAAAATTAGATCCAATTACCTCCCCTTTCTTTAGATAAAATTAAAAACTGACACGACAATGATGTATTCCAGGTAAAAATCCTCCTTCCTATTGGGTCATCTTTCAAAACTGATTTTTTCCCCCTCGAAGCTAGAGCCATTGTGGGCGGAACAGATCTATCCTGCTAATAGGCCTGAAGATGTGTTAGGCTGAACTATGGCCTATTAAATATGAATGGACTACAGACTGCACTGCACCCTCTCTGCATATGCACCAAGGTAGATAAAATGATCCAAAAATCACATACAAACTGATGCTAAAACTACTATCAGAACTAGATATTCATTTGAGCAGGTATTGATACTAAAAAAGTCATTCACAGGATAGAAATGAACGTTTTATGAACAGTTTTAAGAGCTTGAGATGCATCAGAACAAGTATAAACCCCCATGGACCACTGTAAAACTACCTGGACCACTGAAGGATTACACAGATAAAAGATAAAAGACTATGATTTAATGTTGGAAATCACATTCTGTTGCATAAAAAAAAAGATTTGTATCGTAATCAGCACTGAGCATCAAGTCTTAGTATTCCTTAGTATCAAAATTGAGCGATAGGCCTGTCACGATAATTACTCGATCAACTTCAAATATTACAAGTTGTTAGAGCTCCAGGCCTTCAGTTTGTATTTGTGTGTGTTTTGCTGCCATTTTTGTTCCTGCTGCCTGAGCCCTGGTCCCTGATTGGTGGAGCACCTCTGCACCTGGCCACGCCTTCAGCCTCCTCCCCCTATTTAAGAAGATTGCAAGCACCGTTTTAGCACATAACTTGTTTTATGTTAAATCTGTTATGTTGTTTCTTAACCTGGTTTAGTTATGGACATATTTTACCATGTTTTGTTAAGTTAACCCTTTTACATCCCTGTTAATTAAACCTTACTTATTTATTCCATTTTCCATCTTGGTGTTTTTTTGTTACTTCCCTCACCCTAGCAGAACTGGGTCGTAACACAAGTGAACAATCGTTTTTGGTGGTCAATATTTATCTTTGGATATGTCAATGCTCTGATAGAATGCTCCAAAATATGCATTAAACGGATCAACCTTAAATTTATTCGATTACAGGTGATTGTATAGTTCACAAATACAAGGAAAAACAGGCCTTCTGACTGTGAGCAGGGGTTTCGATATCATCAGTATTTGTTATAGTGACAGGCCTATAGAGTGGGGAGTTTTGAGTATTCAGACAAGACTAATACGCAAAAAGAATAACGTCAGAATACTGTGACTGGACTTCCATATTGTGAACAGTGACGTATAAGTAATCGATGGGGAACATGCTTGTCAACAGCCCGCGGCCCTGGCCCCACACAGCCTGGGATTACAGTAGAGGAGGGGTCATGTCATCATATACAAAACTAAATACACGAGGCTGGGAGTACACTTTACTATTGCTAATAACTGTGGTTAAACTTGGTCTTTCTTTAAAAGTATATAATATAATGTCAAATAGTGACAGGGTTAGGGTTAGTTTTCAAGTGAACAGTGATTTTTTACATTTTATTAAATAGACATTTGGTAATTCCAGGGTTGAAATTATTTAAATAATTCTAGTAAAAGTGTATGGAGTTTAAAAACGCCTGTACTGCCTCATGACATCACAAGGTGTAAATGAGTGTTGTGTGTTAAATGAAACAAAACACATCTCCAGGTTTGTGATGAGGAAGCCACATTATAACATAAATCAGAAAATAGATAGATTTAAATAAAAGTGTGTACAATAATCAAGGGCATAAAAAATAAATATAGTTATTGGAATTACAATATAGTGTTACAAAGTTAACTGCAGTCATTAGCCTAAACACAGTTAACAGAATGTGGAAAACTGACCATAACAGTTAATGGGTCATATTACATCATAATCTTATGTACCAGACAAAATATTTCCTCGATCCATTATCCTCTCAAAACAAAGAAAAACAAACTTCTGACTTTATTTAAAACTGCATTTGTACTTTTGCCTATGTCTAGAGAAAGCTTGGATACAAAAGTTATAATAACAGTTAGTTTGAAAGTCAATAAATCAACAATTATTATTTTGATTAATCAATAAATAGTTTACATTGTGCAAAAATTTGATTTGTATTGAATTTCATCCAGATTAAGTTACAGTAATGTATCTAGAGGAAATCTTGTCTAAATTTAAAGACAAAATTAAAATCAGAAACAAAATAAAAATGACTGTGTTTTGATCTAATTACTGCTCATGAAACTTTTGCTCTCAGCATATGACAGGTTTATAAATATGTGTATGTGAGAGATTAGAGATTTATTCAATTATTATTATAAGATGTGGTTCAATATTTTGCTTCATCTCTACTGTTTGGTTTCTTTCCTCTGTGTTCAGTACCAGAACCAGCCATGTGTGTTTTTCTTTTTTTTAATAAATGCACTGTATTATATACTGTATATCAATAAAGCACTGTATCAGGAACAAGAATCTAGTAGTATCTAGGAATATCTAGGAACAAGAGTAGTAGTATTACTATTATGGTTTTACCCTAATATCACTAAAATACTTTCTAACAATAACACCTGATCTGAAGAATACTTGTATGAAAATGTATTTAGTTACAGAATACTGAATACCTGCATTAAAATGTATTTTGTAATGTATTCTGATTCATGGGTCAATCAGTCAATCAGTACTGTATTCTGAATACTTATAGTACTTTTACATTGTTTTTAAATTATAGTGTAAAGACACAAAATAAAATTAAAAACAGCTTTATTGTTTGTTTCAAAGTTACGTAACTGTAGAAGGAAACATCACAAACGCACTCACTATAAGAGCTCTGTTTTGCATTTTTCTCAATTGTGTAAACAAGTACTGCAACGTATGTGTATCACTTGGTTTTAGAAAAGTACTTATACTGTGAATACCACCAAAAGAAAAAGCACTGTGCCCAAAAGTAATACTTCTTCTCGGTACATGTAATACTCAGCCATTCAATGAGGTTCTACATAACATAATAAGCACCACATCACAAGCGCTGACTGAAGGAGTGGCAACAGTTCTGTGAATGCAACAAGAAACACATTTCTCAGTAAATATAATATTATCAGACGGAGACAATGAAAACGCAGCCAGTCTGTCCTGCCACCTGCCATTAAAATCACACATCATTAGTGCAGACTTACTCTAGACAAGCCCTCCTCTTCCTTCACAAAGCTATGCCCCATCATCCACCCTTCACTCAGCACAAAGAGCCCCAGATATAAGCTTCAAACAGCTCCACTTGGCCATATCTCCAACCTCTCTCCACCATGACCCTGTAAATGCATGGGGCAAGTACATTTCCTTGACTCTGTATTGGATTAATATTACACACGTTTTAATATTTGCCGTGCATCATCATCGAGTATGGGAGTCTGTGTCCATCTGAGGCCCTAAATGAGGACATGGTCTGGAGCTGTGCCACCTGTATCACCTCTAAGTCTAATCTCACTTACAGCTAGTCAAAGATGAAGGAGATGTCAATATTTAATGAGAATTACTCATTTAAAAACCAAATTGTATTGATTTCAGAATTGCCTTATTGCTTTCAGACGTCACCGAGCAGACCAGATGCTCCAGTGGCAAATATAAGTGTTTCGCTCTGATACAATTAGTCTGGATCATTGATTGGTACTTAGTGTAATTCTTTTTCTTTTCTTTTTTGGGTGCGTTTTTTTGTGTGTGTTTTGAATTGTATTTTGTTTGGAAACTTTTTAAATGTTTGTTTTGACATATTAAACATAATACATAACCCCAACCCTAACTCTAAGCCTAAAAAAAGCTGTTATTTTGCTATTTTTGCTACTTATTTTGAATTTATTATTACCATTTATAGTTTTGCTTTTTGTTACTATATTTGTGATTTGTTCAAATGTGACTTTAAAAAAAAAATCCATTAAATCTGATGCATATCTATTCAGAATTATTTTTGTCTCAGGAAAAAAGGCAATTACAAAATGCTGGATGAGAAAGGAGCCACCTACAATGGGACTTTTAAGGCAAATTATTGGTCAAATCAGAACAAGGGACACAAGGGAGAAAAATACTGGAAAAAATGGGACTGTTATATACAAATCATCCACAATGAATCGTGATGTGTGATCCGCTGACTGTACATGTAACCCTGTCTGATTTGCACATTGTAATAACTATTTTTTTATATGCCCAATAACCATATTAAAAATAAAAATAAAGTAAAAAAAAAAAAAAAAAAAAAAAAATCCGTTGGAGTTCATTAAAGTTTGTCTAAGTCTTTTATTTAAGAGGAAATGTATGTAGAAGCATGTTTTTGAACGATTCCACATTTGCATTGTTTTACCAGTATCGTATCGGTGCGTCCTTAGTCACTCCTACTTCAAATCAGATCGTTCGTCTTCTGCCTGTTGGTCTGGGCCTGCTTATTTAACTGCTACGTGACTAATAAAAAAAATCTGAAGTCAAAATAAAAGTTGAATTGTGAATTATTCTATTAAAATGATTCAACACAGTCATTTTCCCCGTTTCCATTTGAGTGATCAGACAGTCATTACCCCGCGCGTCCTTAGGGACCGGTTCACTCGCGGCTCTTAAGTGCGCACATGTAACTCTTACCACCGCCTCTTCTTGTGCACTAAACCCACACTAAACGCTCGCTTCTGTCTCATTTGGGCGTTGGCAAAATAGCAAAGGACAACGCACCGCTCAAAAAAAAAGGTCTCCATCCGGAAAGATTTATGATAGGAACGCGCAAAATGACAACGGTACACATGCCAGGCGGGCTGAGTGCTGCGCGCAAACAGAGCCCAGTCAAGTCTAATTGATCTAATATGCTGTTGACCATCATGTAAGCAGGAAGTCATCTCAACTGGTGTGGGCTAATAATTACAGGCACGTCAATTAACCACAGGAACATAAGCTATTGTTTACTTACTATGTGTAGGCTTTAAAAGAAAACCTATCCAAAACCTTTCTTTAATATCACACTGCAGAAATATAACAATATAAGGTTAAAAATTGAATAAAAATGAATACAAATCAAAATAAAAATAAGACAACTGTTATTTGGTCAGTTTCAAAACTCAATTTATGACAAATACTTTACATTACAGGGGCTAGGGTGTGTTTTTTTTGCATTTAAAACAGATTACATATAGGCATTAACTTACCATTAGTTTGCCATCTTTTCTCTGCGCTGCCACACAGTCAAAACGCGTCAAAGTATCTGAAAGTTTGAGAAAAAAATATTTAGAGCAAAAAGTAGCGTCCCCTGACAGGTATTTTCTGGCTCGTCCGGTAATTCCCAGCTCTTCAACAGTTTGATCCGCCCGTGGTGTGTGCGCGCGTCAAAGCACTGAGCCAGAGCTTCCGGATGTTCCGAGGTACCAGTGAGGGCAGGGTGGATGGATGGATGGAGCGGCTGTGCGGTGGTGGTGTGCATGTCCTGCGTAATTGTCAGGAAAAAAAACAACACGTAAAGTTGCACAGTATCCGAAACTAAAAGCTTTAACCACAAATGTGAATCGCGATCTGGATTAATGTCTGCTAATATCTGAGAGGCCATGGCGGGAAATAATCAGCAAACGTGGCCTCATAAGCTTCATAAAAACGATTCTATTAAGCTACAGATAAAATGTTTCCTCAGTAAAACCGTGCTTACGTTTACAAATAATCAATACTTTGTAAATTACAGCACATATTACCAGAAGAGGACTAACTACTGTGACTAATTTACAATAGGCCTTTGTTGACTGTGCGTGGCGAATCATAGTTGGACATTGGCGCCCTTTAGTGGCTAAAAAACGCACGGACACATTTGGAACAGAGCAGTTTTAGCAGTCTGTAGTTTATGTTCATTAAATTTAAACACAGAAATTAGGCAGAACTGTTATATATATTAGAAAACTTACCGACTAAATGATCTAAAACTACCTTCTAAAACTAACCCCCAACAGTCACCAGCCAATCAAAATCAAAAGCAAAGCTAAAATAACCAACATTAGAATACTGTGGTCACGGGATTTTTGGAATTCTGAGAAAAACGCACACTTTTCTTTCTTTTATCAGTGCGCGTAAAAGTGGCGACGCTAGTTTGTTACTCTGCACTCCGCGCACTCTCCAGCCTCGCTCTCCCCCGTCTGGACTTAGGGGCGCTGTGGTTCATTTTTGAGACGACATACGTTGACATCGGTCTCCCAAAGGTCTCACCCAGCTCTGACTGAGATGCGACAGGTGCAGGGAGGAGAGGAGGGACCAAACCGGGCTGATCATAATGTCGCAGGTGAGCTTTACGCACGGATGTTACGCTCTTGAATTCAACTTTTTACGCGCTTTATCTGCTGCTTTTGCCTAGAGGAGGTCCGAACTACATTTTAATATTTTGATTTGCATTATTTTACAGAGAAGCAACGAAGAAGGGACTGTTTTATTGCAATCCGTAAAAGCGCAGGGTGGTAGAAGTTCCATGATTTCTGCGTCTTTTAACTTCATCAACTCTATAATTGGATCCGGAATAATAGGTACTACAATGCCTAGAACCTTCTTATGTGGTCTACTTTTACACACTTACTTATTAGGCAATAATTTAATCTTTAAATAGGCGATTTGCCCATTTGCTTGTTCAAGTTGTAGAGTTATTGTTTGGCGTTCATGCTTTTGGGACAAGCAGCAATGAGGAAAACATCTCGCAGAAACACTCGGGGTCAACTCTTCATGTCATATGACTAGCGCCTGTTGAGCCCTCTCACCTTTAACTCTTTCAGTGTCTTAATAGCAGCGTTGTGCAGTGGAGCGTTATTTTGACCCAGATTACAGAGGGATTACAGTGTGTAGGGCTGTTTAAATATGACTCCACACTTTTTCTGCTGCTAAACTCATTGATTATTATCGCAGAAACATTGGAGTAAAACCCACATGACGTATTATAGCATATTTTCTCTTCAAGAAATATGAATAGTTTGTTTTGAATACAACTCACATATTCACACGATCTATAATAACTATTTTATGTACAATATTATGCATACTTTATACTCTCTTCTGGTAGGTTTGCCATATGCACTGAACCAAGCAGGGCTCCCATTTGGTCTTTTGCTATTGATAGTGGTTGGGTTTATCACAGGTAAGATGTTGTATCTATTCAATTAAAATTATCCAGAGCATTTACTTACTGTTGTTTATTTCATTTTAGACTACACCATTATTCTTTTGATCAAAGGAGGCAACCTGTCAGGGACGAACAGTTACCAGGCACTGGTCCAGAGCACTTTCGGGTTCCCTGGGTTTTTGGTTCTATCTGTGCTGCAGTTTCTCTATCCTTTTATAGGTTATAGGTTATATTTACATTTAGAGAAAAATAATATTGTCCCGTGGCTACATGTTATTAATTGGTAGCTGCTTTTGTATTAAATAAAATTCACTTTAAATCTTGCTCTTTTCTCTCTTAGCCATGATCAGTTACAATATCACAACAGGAGACACACTCACCAAAGTATTTCAGCGGATACCAGGAGGTGTGACAAGATTCAATATAAAAACATAAGGACAGAAAACTGTGGAATTGTTTGAATTTTTTTGTTCTGTTTACAGTGGGTCCTGGTCATATTCTCGCTGAGCGTCACTTTGTCATTTTGATGATAACTCTCACTCTCACTTTGCCTCTTTCACTTTATCGACACATCAAGCGGCTGGAAAAGGTGAGTGTCACTAAACAGTTTATCAGTTTTACTTCTTGTTCAAAACTCTGTCCTTTTAGGTCTCGTTCTTGTCCATGGCCTTGACTTTAACTGTGCTCATCATTGTCATCATTCGATCAACCACTTTGGGACCGGAAATGTAATGTATAATTTATTGTTCCTCAAATATTTTAGATCTAAGATTTGAAGGTACAATTTAACATAAATGTGACCCCTAAACTGTCCTCCTCAGCCCTCCTACGACAGATGCCTGGGCCTTTGCAAAGATGAATGCAATTCAGTCTGTTGGTGTCATGTCCTTTGGTGAGATATGAATTTGTCTTAGAAGAAAACAAAGTTCTCATTCCTTCAAAATATTTATGTAACATGATTTCGATGGAAACCTCAATAAGGTGATATTATTATTTTAGTATAATTTGTAAACTATGTTTTCCTCAGCGTTCATTTGCCATCACAACAGTTTCCTGATCTTTGGGTCTCTGGAGGAGCCCACTCTGTCTCGCTGGACCAGAGTCACTCATGTGTCTGTGGGCTCTGCTCTCGTCATCAGTGCTGCTTTTGCTGTGGCTGGATACGCCACCTTCACTGGTTATACTCAAGGTGGATGCACAGGACAGACAAATACTTTATGGGTCCGATCTTGACCCCAACTTAGCACTAGTGCTAGAGTTAAAGAGTAAAGTACATATATGGTGATGGCACCAATCTGAATCTGAACTAATCTGTGACAGCTGCTTTAAAAGCACTGCCAGTGTGGGTAATGTCTGCAATCTATGCCTCATTACAGGCAGGAAAGAGGGATGTGGGGAAAAGTTATATAAAGGTACAATAAAACAACTCTGGAGCCCCATGATGCAAGTACATGCACCAAGAACATAGAATCTTGGATGGGTCATGACAGAACTGGCTGGATTTGTGTTCCAAACACTTGTGCACATGCACGTACTTGTAATTGAATGTCAACTGCAACCCAGCAATACAGTTATACAGTTCTATAGTTCACATATTCTTATAATATGATATTGCTGTGTATGTTAATTTACTTTGTTGGTCCACTTATCTGAGCTCATTATGAGGCATTGACTAAATATTTCTGGCCAGATTTACCTCATTTAAATACTTTATAGATTTATGTACTGTGCTTTTATAGTGCAGTAGTACTTCCCTCTTATGGTCAATAAAACTGGTAATATTGGGGTTTGAGTGAGTAGTGATAGTTTGATATGCCATTGATATGATTGTTATTACATGATTTAATGTTATGATCTTGTGCCTCTTTCAGGAGACATATTTGAGAATTACTGCAGGGATGATAATCTGGCCACATTTGGTCGCTTCTGTTTTGGCCTCAGCATCATCACCACTTTTCCTCTGGAGTGTTTTGTCACTCGTGAGGTAAGAAGGAAACAGACATATGACAGCCAGGCCACTCTGAGGATTTATACCATGTTGGGCCTAATTAGTTCTGGGATAAGAGACCCCAGAGAATACCCGGTGCCACAGTGGTGCAGCAATGTGCACACTGATGTTGTGCCGTTAGGCAATACACTCCATCCACCTTGCATAGTATGTCTATGGTGTGTGAGTGAGTGGTGGTTGAAGGGGAGGACTGACTGCCTCCCTCTGTCAGCTGTGGATACAATAATACCACTGAGTACAGACTGAATAAATAATTCAACACATTGTAAAGAAACTGGGAGGTTGCTGTATAAGACCAGTGCATTAATGTCATTATGACCCATGGACGTCCTGGACGTCTGTCTGTGTCTTTGCAGGTTCTGTCCAATGTGATGTGCCACAGAGACTTGACTAGAGCCGAGCATGGGGCCATCACTCTTCTCATTGTAGCAGCTTGCACTGGCATCTCTCTAGGCTGGGACTGTCTGGGAGTGGTTCTGGAGTTAAATGTGAGTTCAATCTTGTTGATGTCTTATTTTGTCAATTTTAAGTGAACAAGTTCATAAACATGCCATAATGCTTATACCACAAATTTACCAAATTTATCTCTCCCCACTGCAGCGTGTAACTAGTGCTATTTGATGCTTTTATAGTGCAGTATTGATCAGTGGCTTTATACTTCCTGAAACGAACTGTATTTGAAACACAACTTTTTTCCATCTGTGCTTTCCATTTATATGTAGATTTATTAACATACATTTACATTGCCTTTTATATTCTGGTCTTTTTATGAGTATTTTGTAGCTAAAAGTTTGGGCTAAAATGAATATTGTTAAAATTTCTTGTATGTTGCAATACACAAAGTTAATTTGTCTAGTGACTAATAGAAATCATTAGATTAAACATTTGTGAGTTTACCTTTTCAAATATTTCATGGCAAAGTTCAATACAATTAATAGGAAAACTGTCTCTTGTCCCCATCTGAGACATGACAACATCACATTCTCTAATCTGAAAATCACCACAAAATACAAAACTGTTAAAAGTTAAAAGTTACCTTTGCTTCTCACAGGGTGCTCTGAGCGCCATCCCGCTGATTTTCATTCTCCCCTCGGCCTGTTACCTGAAGCTCTCGCCCGGGCGCTGGTTCCACTCCCACAACCTGCTGCCCACTGTTCTGCTCGGACTGGGGGTGTTCTTCATGATCACCGGGCTCACCTTGTCGGGGGTTTTCCAGCAGGAGTGTTCACATGGAGTGGAGATGTTTTACTGCACGGACACCAACGTCTCCAGCACTGTGGCTCCATAAGTTTTTAAATGTACTCACAGACCAATGGTGCTACGATTTTTAATTGTAAATTAAATATAGAGTTTTACAACAATAAAAATATAAGCCATGCTGTGAAATATGCACAAATAATCAAATATATTATATTCTATCTATGACTAAATTATACTGTCGCTAAGTACTGTTTACTATGTAACTTTTCTAGTGGGAGGATGTTCCACAGTACGGTACTGAACTGATCATTTATTGAAAAAATATGCAGTCTTTTTTGAGTGGAGTCACCTCTACCTCTAACTAGGAATGTAGGCTGCTTGTCTCCATGGAAATAGATTAATGCCATAGTGTGGAGCAATCCAGGTAAAGCAATACAACTGTTAAGACAAAGGGGTGTAGATCTCCATAGTGCAACTTTCACCAAAACCTGCTAAAGTTCACCACAGAAACAGTTACTGATGCAGTTACAATGCATAAATGTATGTGTATATGACACATTGTACAAATGACCTGTAACTGGCATAATTTGCACTTGACGTTTTGCAACAATTTGTGTATTTGTAAAAAATAAATTGACTTGCTTTGGAAACAGTCCCCTCTGTTAATTAAAACAACCACAAGATGTCACTGTAGACAAGCAAAGCAAAAGGAAGTACAACAACTCGCAAACACGCCTTGCTGCTACATTTTATTACACACAAATCCTTCTTTTTAAATGTCGCTCAATCATTTGTAGCAGAGCATTCACACATATGTCGCTTTCCAGTCATTTCTGCCATTACGCACAGTTACTTGGAAATTTTACGCCTGTGCCAAAGTCCTCACCATTCTGCGAGTAAATAGGAGAGACGCCCCACTTCTTCCAACGCGCCGTGGCCCTGGAGATGCAGTCAGAAGTTGGCACAGTCGTTCACGGTGTCAAGAGGGGAGCGATTCCACCAGATATGTAGCCGCAAAACCGGAGGAACACGGGTGAACATGCTACACTGGAACAGCTCGGGCTAAGAAACGTGTTTTGTTACTTATTTTGGGCTTAACTTTAATTTAAATGTAGCACTGGACTTTTTGAAAACTGATGGAAGTTGACGACAGCTCTGTAAATGTGCACGCATGGTAAGTTTGGATTTAGCGCACAGCTCGTTTATAAAAAAAAAAAAAAAAGAAAAAATCGGAAAATATGATCAGATTGCCGAATATTTTAGATGACCTCATGTGGGATTCGCCCAGATCTGCACTATTTCCTCGCCGGTTTCTTTTGCAGAGCTCGTAGTTTGACAGAAAAGAAACTGAGACCGTGCGTAAAAGCAAAAATGAATTGTAATTTTTGTGTGTTTTTAACCAGCCCGAGGGATTTTGTCAAGCAGATGAGTTTTGTCATGGACGAGCATGGATCCCAGACGCGTCCCAGGCAGTCTGCAACGAGGTAAGTCTGAGCTGTCAAATGGAAGTGAAAAAGCCACGCCAATTCACAACACATGACATAAGTTAGATTTGTTAAGTTATTGTAAGTTTTTGAGATCTTAAATTGCAATGATTCAAACGCCAAATCACGCAAAAGTGTTCCTAATAACAGAAAGTTTGTGAGTTACTTGGAGGTAGCCTTTTTGACCAGTATAATACTCCTTAATGTAGCTGTCAGCTCATTGAAGGAGCTCTGTGCAACTTATCTGCTTGTCTCCATGGAGATATTATTGCTTTGCCTGGAATGTCCCATGATATGACATTAAAAATACACACATTGATTCTGTGGCTCAAAAATACAACAATTCCTTCTGTGAATAGGTCTGTCTCTCCACAGATCTGACTTGTAATGTAGCCTAATACTGTAAACTCCTTAGTCTATACTGTGGAACATTCCAGATAAAGCAATAATTTTTCCATGGCAACAGATAGCGGTCCTGCTATTAGAAATGTTATGCCATGCACCTTATTTTTTGCCAATATGATACTATCGGGCCCTAATATACACATATATTTTTTATGATTGACAGGTGTTGATCATTACATAGTGTCAAAGCTTTTGGTCAGTCTGTTGATCATTTTAAATTAAACAAATGAATAAATATACTGTAGTTTTGTGAAATTTAAGAAGGTTTATGTCATGTCTACGTCTAACTGGCCTAAAACGATGGTTCTCAAACTGAGGAATTTGTACTCTTCTGTTGGCACTGGTGGGAGTCAATTTTATCCGCATTTTTGTCGTCCTTTGTGCAATTTTCTTGTTAGTGCTACTGTTGCAATGATGCAGTCCAGTTTTAGACCTGGTTTAGTCCTAGTGAGACGTTTGTGAGTCACAGAATGAGTGCATGACGTTTGCCCGTTATCCCGCAGTTTCGTGGTTTGATTCCCACACTAGACATATTGGCATTGTGTACTTTGGCAATGCACGTCACACTTCTTACATTGTGTATACATGTTTTCTTTCCTTGATGTAAGTGCTATGGGTGTTCAGTAATGAGGATTTACCCCTCAGAACTCCTGTCATTATCTATAAAAGTCAGTGCTGTCTTTAAAATGCACAATGTGTCGTCTGCTGTTTTCTGCTCGTGTCCATGCTGATTATTGCTTTGACTGGAATGTTCCACAGTATGGCATTTGATTTATTTATCTTGATTTGATTGAATTACAGGTGTACATTCTTACTGTAGCAGATCCGCCCTGTAACTTGTCCTGGTTACGTCACCTTATCTACTCCAGTGCATTTAAAGCCAAACTGTAAATAACTCCAGGCAAAGCAATAACATTTCCATGGAAACAATCACAATTACACATTTTAAAGAATGATATTTGCTGTAGTAAATATAGACAATAAACAATAATATTGAATCCAAACCATGAAGCAGAACTATCCCCTCAAAATTATGCTAAACATGCACTACTTTTAAAAGTGTCTATAGTAAGTCACAGAAGTGAAGTTGTAATTCTAATTTTTCGTGTATTGAATGATGAATTAATATAGTAATCATTATGAGAGGCCTTCACCAGTTACATAATGCACCTTTTTAAATTCAATATTAGACCAGTTTGTTTGAGCCTTTCCTTATTGTGTATCTATTGTCTCTACATTAAACCCTCAAAGCAAATTCCATTCACTCATTACATCCTCACCACTTGTTGAGGACGCTTCAACCTCTGAACTGTGCTCATTTCCTGCTCACGGGGCTCGCACTGAGAAATTGCCTTGACCACATGTTGGGGTCATGGGAAGTATTTTGTAAGGCAAACACTCGGGCCTCCTCGCTGTCTCTGCGATGGGCTGTTGATTGGTGGACCTCGTGGAAGCCATTGACTCTGTGAATCTGAGGGCAGCGCTGTATAAAGTGATCATCTGTCATGTCCACTCCTCTCTGCGGAGCGGGCAGATGGATTAGAAATGCAGAAATGAGATATACAACTAGGCCTGTCATAATAATTACTATACAGGGCTCTCACCATAATCACTATATTGACTTATGGTTTATGATTTTGACACTTCTTCAGCCTCATAGTGCCTCACTCATGGATTTCCTTGCAAGCAGCCCTATTTCTTTCTTTCTTTATTTTATTTTAT
>JACN01140679.1:0-14454 GCA_000787155.1 Scartelaos histophorus
ATGAGATTATTTCCCTGTTTTACATACTGAAAAAAGGATTAGAAGCCATAAACATACAATGGCAGTACTGTGAAGCGCTGTAAAACACTTATTATTAACATATAAAATAAAAACTATTTTTAAAATGTAAGGTCAAAATTGTGAACTGAACACACATTAAATTTATTAAAACATGTCAGAAGTTCATCTTGTCTCACTCTCGTGGATCCAGTCTTGTGTTTTGTGTTGTGTCTTGTTCATAGTAATAAAACGACATTTTACTTAAAGTGGAACTAAACACTAAATCCACTTTTTTTAAAACTACTAAACTGTTTATACTAAACTGTTCTTTAATAACAAGTAATCAGAAACTTCACTTTGTAATCAAGGCCGTCCTATGTGATGTCACATAGTACTTGAAATACAGTAACCACTGCAGGGGCGGAGTTTGGAGTATGGAAGCCATTTAGACCAATCACACTGTTCCTTATTCCTCCAGACCCCGCCCCATCGGTCCTCCAGGTGCTGTGCTCAATTGAAGTGTGATCCTGGGTGGACTTCAGGGGTTTAAACTCACTTCAATTTCATGAAAAAAGTACAGTACCGCTGACCACCCGTTCTCCCTCTCTTGTGCCCACAGACGAGCTTCCTCCGGGGGCAAAGGCTGTCTGACGGAGGCCCAGGTGCGTTTGCTGGTGGGTCTGCACTACCTTCCCCACGAGCACGGCCCTGCTGCCCAGAAGCTCCTGCAGGACCTCACATGGCTCAAGGCCAACTGCCACACAGTCAGTGCCAACGGCAAGAAGAACGCCCCCCAGAAGGTCAGAGGGCACACAAATCTGATGTATATTGTTGAAGAAAATATAGGTGATAAGTCGTAATGTTCAGACTAATTTATGCCAATGACACAATGTCAAGTCTTTATTTGAGGAATGCTCGTCTAACTTGGAAAACCTGGAAAAACAGACACAAGATTCAAGATTCAAGCTTTTATTCATATTTTCAGCTTCTTCAGCAGCAGCATCGGCAGCAGTAGTAGTAGTAGTAGTAGTAGTAGTAGTATTAAAAGTAGTGCAGTAGTAGTAGCAGTAGGTTGAAAACTTTTAAAGTAAACAAATATATGAAATCATGAAATTACGTTTACATTTTACATTTACATTACAATTTTAATCAAATTGTATTTAAATCTATTTGAAGCATTTTAATCATTCTACTTTACTAATAATATTTATTATTAATGTACCTTTTAAATATTATCTTGGTCTACAATTTTAAATAATGTAACATGGCACCAATTCACATTTTAATGTGATTTGGTGCATGGTGAATTTTAATTTTTTATACAGATTTAAATTATTAGATGGAATTATTAGATATGGCGGCACGGTGGCTGAGTGGCAACACTCAGGCCTCACAGCAAGAAGGTTGCGGGTTCGATCCCCGGGTCGCCCGGGCCTTTCTGTGTGGAGTTTGCATGTTTCCTCCCCGTGTCTGGATGGGTTTCCTCCGGGTACTCCGGTTTCCCCCGTCAACCAAAAACATGCAACACCCTATGAACAGTTTACACTCAGGGACCGTAGGGGAGTCCCTCCCTCCTGTGGGTCACCACCTGCAGAGGGGCTCATAGGGTCTGGGTCTGGTGCACAGAGTCATGGGCAGTGCGGCCCCCATGACCCAGCGGGATTAAGCAGGAGAAGATGGATGGATGGATTATTAGATATATGAATCAAATTCAATATTTTACTCAAATTTTAATGAATTAATGAATAGCTTTTAATTGCTAAATAATATATCCTTTATTTTAAATTAGTGCTCCTTTAACGAGGTTGAATGACTGGATAATAAATAAGTCCATTCACAACTACACCAGATTGGAAGTAGATTAAATTATTCAATTAAACAAACATTTCAGAACTTAAATCAAAGCATTACTTTCTAATTAAATCAAATTTGGACATTTCACAAAATAAATCTAAAGTTTTTCATTGTGCCACTGAAATTAAAGAGAATACTCACTTTACTTATAAATTAAGATTATTTTGTATAATAAATTAAGCATTATTTTGGCACTTGTATTCCTGAGGTCTTAACACCATTTTCAACAATTTAACTGTTCTTAAAACTAATTTAACAGGTAAATGTACTCATCGGTAATGTCTGTGTTTGGTTTGTGTGACTGAGCTTCATTAAATAAGTGCAGCACCACTGGTTTACCTGTATTTTTTGCACCATCTACTGGTCAAACTAGGCATAAGATAAAACAAGGGGAAGGAGAGGGGAGGAGTAGGAGCAAAGAGGATGAGCTTTTTTACTCGACACAACAATAACTGAAGCAGGATTATGGTTAAAAAAAAAAAAAAAAAAAGTCATTAGCTGCAATAAATAAATAGCCTTAAGTTTTTTGCAGTTTAAATTTCTAAACTGTAGACGTATTACCAAAAAAAGTTCCTCCCTAGTACAAAGAAAAAGCATCAACGATAAATATTGAGCTTCTGCAACACTTTATGAAGATTTGATTCTGGTCACTGGTGAATCTCCCAGTTTTCAGATGGGCGTGACTGTCAGGTGGATTAACCAATCAGAGACAATCATGGTCTGTAGCAAATAAATCTCTCTGCCTATGAGCAAAAAGAGAGGAAAAATGACTGAAAAATGTGATGGATTTCTGCAGAATCAATGAGCAAAGCACTAAAGTAAAACCCAAAACAACAAATCTGATTGGACGATGATTTTGAGTTTGAGCCCCCAAAAATATTGCTCCACTAGTGGTAAATGGTAAATGTAAGTAAGTCAGTAAGCTATAATGCCATACTGCGGAATATTTCAGACAAAGCAATAACATCTCCATCTACAAAAGAGCTTGACGGAGCCTCCACCCAAAGAGTTACACACCTCATCTTTTTTTTACTTTAGTTGATGATCACGTCAGTATTTAGTTGCGTAACTTGCCCCACCCTGACTTGCGCTGTGGTCCTTCAGATGGAGGAGTGGCGTGGACGGGCCTGCAGGTTCCTGTCCCTGTGTGAGGACATCGCTGACCTCCACTGCAGCGTGGTGGGAGGAGCTAACCGGGCCGTGCTCTACGACCTGTACCCCTACGTGTGGGACCTCCGCAACACGGCTCTGGTGGCCAAGGCCTTCATCTGCTGGCTGGGTGAGGAGCACAGGCACAATACCTTTCTTTAAAGAGCCCGATTTACACATATTTTTTTATCTAATGTAACGTTTCTTCTTCAAAAACGTACCTGGAGTTGTGTGGTGTTCTTTTTTCAGACCTAGAGTTTGTTTTCATACGTGACAGTTTCAACAGCTCACTCATGGTCCATCTTAGAGTTACGTGATGTTTCTGTGGCGTCGTTTCTGTGGTTTTGGCGCCGTCTTCCTACCGGTGAAGGCAGCAGGACGAACAGCACCACATTCTGGACTGGGACGGAGCAAACATCACTGGAGCAGAGGACGACAAACATCGTCGCTGGATTAAAGAGGCAATCGAAGTACGGAAACGTGCCCACAGGACGATAAACCGGGACGAGGGGCTTTTTTACTCTCACACACCTGGGGTACTGCCTGAGGAGGTCGGACTGCAGATGCAAAACCTTTATAAATCTCGTCACAGCAACATCATGTGACTCTGAGGAAGATCATAGGGAGTAGAACAAATTATCAGGTATGAAAACAAACTCTTGGTCTGAAAAAAGAACCTAATAACATAAATTATCGGAAGACCAAATTAACCTCTTTGGACTGATATCTGGAGCTGCCTTTTGTTTCATTCACACAAGAGACTCTTTTCCACTGGCATGGTTGACATCACAGGATGCAACAAAGTATTTTGAGCTTTGAAGATATAAACGGACTAATAAATAATAAAGTAGGATTACTCAAACATGTGTGAATGAACCAAAACCCAAATCCAGGTATGTTTTTTATGAAAGAACAACTGTCCAACATGAGAGCATTGCCTATACATACAAGTCTATGGGAACTTCTGATCCACAAATGTTTAACCTTCTCATTATTTGTTTGCGATCAGCTCCATAGACTTGTCATATTGATCTTCTGGCTCAAAGTCACCAGAAAAGTCACGTGTTTGTGGTTGAACACTGACACCACTGTCTGAAGCTTGGTTTAAACTGTGGGGATTCTTCAGAGTTGTGGCGTCACGTACGTTCCCTGCAGGAGCTGATAGTGAAACTGTGGCCTGTGTTTCAGACGGACGTGTGATGAGTGACAGCTCGGCCCTGGGCTCCTGGAGGAACTGCTTCCACTGTGAGGAGCTAGTGCCCCACACACACACACACACACACACACACACACGCATACATACACTCCATCCTGTACGACAAATACACTTACGACGTACATTTAAAATACAGATTTAGAATAGAACACTTCCAGGCACACTCACATTTGAGAGAAAAAATCCAAACTACTAACCTAATACAAGAAGGTCAAAACTAGGGGTGGGACTTGATTTATATATTTAAAAAAAAATAAAATTACAATTATAATTACAGGCTTTGCAGTTAATTAATCTCAATTAATCACGTAACAATATTTGCCCCAAAAGCAACATTTATTTTATGTAAATTCAATACGAAATAAATACATACGAATTCTTTAAATAATATATGACACACTATAAATACTAAATACTAATAAAATATTATACTAAATCAAATCAATCAACTGCCCCACGTTAACTGTAGCTTTTAACTGTATAGTATTTAACTGTTTATATTGTTGTAAAGCGACTTTGAGTGTCCAGAACGGCGCCTAATAAAGAACATGTATTATTATTACTTTAAACTACTTTTAATGTCTGGAAAAAATATCTGCATCTGTGATCAAATATCTGCATCTGTGATCTGCAAACTTTTTTCTGCACAGTTTGCAATAAATGACGCCTTGCTCAATACTTTCATCGGGTTGTTTTTAATAGAAATTTACCGTCCTGCAAACCCACAGCACTCAAACATGAATTCCGCCTTAAAAAGACCATATAAACACTTAATTCCTAATGATTATTTTTAATTTAATTTATTCGGAATTAAACTTTTCTCTTTCTATTCCGATTTAAGTGGGTGGTTTATTTTCCTGTCCAACCAGAACCCTTCCCGAGCCTCAGACATTGAACGACATTAAATAAAGACAATTTAACGTGTTTTCCATGTAAACTCGAAGGAGAATAATTTAAATGCGATCTGTTTAATTCGGAATTATTTGATTTGGAATTAAAAACATGTAAACGTGGCCACTGTTTTAGAAAGAACTGTTAATTGGTGCACCGTGACACAACGTTGTAATAAATGAATCGTACTTCACCCACATTACATAGTATAAATGCGGTGTGTGAGTGTTTGTGAAAGTCAGAGGAGCACGGTTCAAATTGGTGGCCTCGCTTTTGTCAGTCCGTCCCGGGGCAGCTGTGGCTACAACAGTATTTTGCCATCAGAGAGTGGAGTGTATGAATAATGCACCAAACTGTAAAAGCACTATGTAAGATTAATGCATTATACATGATGAGACTAAGTAGATTTCTTAATTCCATGCGTTTAAATTTTTCACAGATCATCTCATCTTATTTATAAACCCGCAAACTGAACAACGTGAGCAGTTAGGTAATCTGTAAAAACATCTGTGCATGAAATATGTACGCTTCATGCAATGTTAATGAGCCACATGTCCAGGGAAACGCACAAAGCAACACAACATGAGACATACACACTGTCACGTCTGCTCTCTCCTGATTGGCTCTGAGTGTGTGATGTCACCGTGCAGGGTGTGGCCAGAGCGCGGGCGGGGACCAGACGGGGGTGGAGTCTGAGCCGTGGGTCTTCAAAGGGGGCGTGTCTGGAGAGGTGCAGGTGGGTGGAGCTTTTCATTTTGAGGAGGCGGGGCTTGTTTAAATAGGCTCAGTACCCATAAGGTTTTGTGTAGTAAAGAAAAATAAAATAAAAGAAAGAAAGAAAAAAAGAAAATAATTTTGTCTACTCTGTAATGTATAATTGATTAAAGCCCAATTTTGAAGTAATTTTTTCAGCTAAACTGTTTATTTTTCTAATGTTTTCTTGCACTCCTCCTGTTTATTTCCATTTAAATATTCTTCCTTTGGCCATAATATTCCACAGTATGGCTTAAAACGTATCTGTCTCCATGGAGAATGTTCTGAAGTTTGGTTTTGACTTTCTGTTTTCATGGAGTAATGCAGGTGAATTAAACTTGAGAGTGTACACTGTTTTCAGCCTTAATAAATGCTCAAATCTTTACTAAGAATGAGGCTTAGTAACTACTTCTTTTTAGTGGTATGGTGTTAATTAAAGAGCAAAACCTTGGTGCTTTCTTCCATGTTATGACCTTGTTCCCTCATCAGAACATGTGTGTGTTGCAGATGCTTCTCCCAGTGGGTGGCAGCACCGAGCTCTTCACCCACCCTCCCCCTCTGTTCCCCACCTCTCGCATGTACAACATCCGGCCGTACCACAGCAAGGACAAGGTACTCACAAGTACATGGAAAGCATTCACCGCTTCTTATTGGTACTTTGCGGTGTCGTCATGCTGGAGGTGCTGGAGCTCTATGATGGAGTGTTCATCGACTTGCTCAACAGCACAAACTCATTGACCTGCTGTAGCTCCAGCCAGTCACTTCTGTCTGGCCAGATTATGTATTGTTTGTACAGTATTATATTGGCATTTTAAGGGGATTAATATTTATTGTGTGTACAATTTCTTGTAAAACAAAACAAAACAAAACAAAAATCAAAATCAAAATCGAATCAATCAAAAAAACAGTTCAGAAAATATGACAAAAAAGAAATAAATATAATTTTTTGTCATATTTTCTGAAGTGTTTTTAGTCCCACATGAAATGTCATCTTTCTTGAATAGATATTTCCCCCATAATATTCAAACAAATATTGTCCGAGTGAATCCATTTTTTTTTCAAATCTCATGTTTTCATGTTTTCAAATCTCAATCTCATGTTCAAATGACTCACAATTTATATTAACATCCCAATTATGTCATTCATGTACTTTAAAAAACACTAAAACATCAAACATAAAAAATGTCAAACATAGATTCATGCACCTGATATTGTAAATATATTGAAAACTGTCACATGTCACTGACCCATACACACACACACACACACACACGCACGCACGCACGCACGCACACACACACACACACACACACACACACCTTTTAATGAGCCTGTCGATTTCAAATCGTGGGATACTGGGATTATCAGGCTTTACTGTCATTGTGTCAGTGACAAAAAGTATTTCCAATATAATTGCAATATTTCTCTAGAGCCAATGTAATGCTTCACAATGTGAAGCATAAATCATGCTTCACAATGTGAAGCATAAATCATGCTTCACAATGTGAAGCATAAATCATGCTTCACATTGTGTGACTGTGACAGTCCTACACATGGACTAAAGTCCACACACAAAGTGGATTTAAATACACTTCTGTTTGATTGACAGGTGGAGTTGTATCGGATGGTGCGGCAGCTTCACCTGCGCAGCCAGGCCAGTCAGGAGTCCAGCGCTCACCCGGACCTCGTCGGAGACAGGTGCTGCACCTGCCCTGCGGGACATATTCAAATCTAAACCTGCCTACTTATTAGCCTCAGCGTGCAGTGCAGTGGTGTCACTCGAGGGCCCATATGAGACTTTCTCCTGATCTCTGCTCTAATGTTGTTTCCTCACCACAAACAGACCTGGAGTTGGCATACTAAAAAAGTTGAGAAGAAAAGTATAATAAAAATACAGGAAGGAGCACTGAGTTGTAAAACATGAACACAGAACCTATCCAAAACAAGAGGCCATTTACACACAGGCGAAGAAGGCCCTTTTCTGACAGCGTAACCCTTCCTTTAACTAAATAAAGGTGTTTTCATTCATTTTTGTTTGTCCAATTATAACTTTTGTGGCGTTTAGACCAGTGTTGGCCCTTGTTAAAATGATGGTTGCCAGATAATATGCCTGTACAGAAGTCATATCTGCTACCCACATTCAAAAAGGAAGTTAGGATCAAAGAGGATCAAAGTGGATCAAAGAGGATTTTAAACGTCTCCAAAATGACAATAATTATAATCACATGAATCATGTTTTAAAGAAATGAGCCGTGTAACCTGTCATATGCACTAAAAGTCACAAATGTCATCTCTAACTGTGTCCTCCTGTGTCCCGTGGGGGCAGGTGTCTGGGAGCGTGCCTGGCCCTGTGCCCTGAGTACAGCTTTATCCTGGAGGACGAGCTGGGCGTGTGTGGCTGCGTGCTGGGCGTCCTGGATGTGCGCTCCTTCTCTAAGAGGTGTCAGGCCAGCTGGTACCCCGCCATGAGGGACAAGTACCCCCCCAGAGCAGGCTGCCAACTCGCCAACGCACAGGTGGGTCTGCTGGAGGAGGGCGCAGCGGGAGTTGTAACAGATACTCTGCAGTGACATTACATCGGAGGTGGTCTACATCTGTCTTTATGGTGGAATGTTCAGCAGTTACCATGGAGACACAATGTGCACATTAGGAAGAGGAGTCAAAAAGTTTTAAGATAATCTAAAAACCCTTTTAAAGTTTGATTGTTTGCATGCTCACAAAATTTCCTGCCACACCCTGATAAGCCTTTGGTACAGTTATAATACAAAAATAAGACTTAATAACAGTCTGCACTGAAATAGCAAAGGATCATGGTCTATGTAGTTCCCCTTTCCCTTACTGCACCACAACAATGAAATTAAGTAAAGAGACTTGTGTTTCGATATATTGTTATGGCCATGGTATTATTGTGAGACTTTAAACGATATAATATTTCAGTTTTTTGTTACACCCCTAACGATAACACTATGGTAACAGTCACCATGGTGTCTTTAGCAACAGTCACTACCGTAACACTTGCAGCCATGCACAAGAATTCTTATGTGTATGGACCTGAGTGTGTGCACAAATGCTAAATACATTTTTCCGGTCACTGTAATGGTCATGGAAGTCACTATGGTAACGGTCACTATGGTAACGGTCACTATGGTAACGGTCACTATGGTAACTGTCACTATGGTAACTGTCACTATGGTAACGGTCATTATGGTAACGGTCACTATGGTAACGGTCACTATGGTAACAGTCACTATGGTAACTGTCACTATGGTAACGGTCACTATGGTAACGGTCACTATGGTAACAGTCACTATGGTAACAGTCACTATGGTAACGGTCATTATGGTAATGAACACTGAAGTAGTAACAGTCATTACGGTAATGGTTGCTACAGTAACATCACTATCGTAATGTCACTATGGTAATGGTCACTATGGTAACGGTCACTATGGTACCAGTCACTATGTAATGGACACTGAAGTAATGGTCACTACGTTAAAGGTCGCTGCAGTAACATCACTATGGTATTGGTCACTATGGTAACAGTCACTATGGTAACAGTCACTATGGTAACAGTCACTATGGTAACGGTCACTATGGTAATGAACACTGAAGTAGTAACAGTCATTACGGTAATGGTTGCTACAGTAACATCACTATGGTAATGTCACTATGGTAATGTCACTATGGTAACGGTCACTATGGTAACGGTCACTATGGTAACGGTCACTATGGTAACGGTCACTATGTAATAAACACTGAAGTAATGGTCACTACGGTAATGGTCGCTACAGTAATGGTCGCTACAATAACATCACTATGGTAATGGTCACTACGGTGACATTCACTACGCTTATGATAACGGTTGTAACAATTACTGTAGTAATGGTCACTATGGTAACTCTCACTGCAGTAACCTCTAAAATATAACTCCTCAGACTGAGTTAAGAATACACTCAAAGCATGTTCATTCACGTATTCATTTCTGTTTTTATGTACAATCTCTTCCAAATACTACTAACCCCCTGTGTGTGCAGGACCTGGTGGAGCGCATGCAGGAGGACCAGGGGGAGTACCCGGACTCACTGCTGTACCACTTTCCCTCTCAGCTTCGCCTGGATGCCCTCCCGGAGCTGGTGGACGTGAGCGTGAGCCGCACCCTGCTCACCGCATTGCTCACTGCCCTCAAAGCAAACGGTCAGCATTCAACTTGGGCTGTTTGTAGAAGATTGCAGTTATGATTAGATTAGCGTTTTTTATTGTGGTGAGATTGTGTTGAAATAAACCTCAGATTAAAGTCTAACAATCCTCAGATGGAGCTGTGCTTACTGTTAGCATCACAGCCCCAGGAAAGGTTGATGACATCAGCTGTAAAGTAACAATATAAGAGCTCTAATATATTTCATTTGAGAGACTAAGTTCACTCTTCAGCACATTCTGCTATAAAAACATCAGTACCCATGATGCCTTTGTGTTTCCCTCACAGGTTCACAGGGCGTGTTCTGTGAGGTCCAGCCCACCGACCGCCAGCGTCTGGAGTTCCTCACCAAACTGGGCTTCCTGGAGATCCTGAGGGGAGAGGCCCGGAGCAGAGAGGGCGTGGTCATGGGGCGTCTGCTCTAAGCCCCGCCCACCACACACCACACGCACAACACTGCACACAGACTACAACACCTCGAACCTGACAACAAGTGTGGGCACGAACAAAGGCTAATCTAACATTTGATTACACACAAAAGCTCATTTCAATAATAGGTCAAGATAACACATTGTAACAACAGAACAATTCGCACATTTACACAAGAGCTTTAATTCTGATCCAAAGTAAGTGGGTGGTTTATTCCTATTTTAAAGCCAAATTATTATTCCTCGATCACGTCGATGTTTATTCTTCTTAAAAATAGTTCCAGTGGTTCATGCTTGTTGAGTCCCTCTAGTCGTCTCTTGGGATTTTCATCCACTGCTTTGGATTTTCAGGGAGTGGGCTGAGGTAGAGCATCTGTCCACTCAGTTTGTCTTCTTCCTTCTTCTCCGACGCTCTTCTCCTCCTCCTCGGCTCACAGACGTAAAGTGTGATGATAGAATTCTCCAGCTGCTGTTTCATTATCATCAGAACCACTGCGGAAAAAGTTTGGATCGTGTTTGTGTCCATAACAACAGACAAAAAAGCCGGTATTTTGACATGTTTTCCATGAAAACCTCAATTTGGAATTATTATTTCTGTGTAAACTCGATTGAGAATGTTTTAATTTAACTCAGAACAATTAATTCTGAATTTACAAAACATTATGTAAAGGCCAGTCACTAGTGAAATGAATTCACTCTAAAATATGTATATCATTTAAGGAGCAGTGTGATTTGGTTTAACCTGTATCCACACTTCAAACTCTTATCCAGAAAGCTGCAAATGTATCTAAAACACCATATACACAGTTTTGTAGAGGAAAAAAAGTGAATTTAGTTCCACTTGAGCTTAAATGTGTACACCAAGTCCTGACCTGAGCCGCAGACACCAGGCTCAGTGCTGGTGTGGACTGTCTGGACTGAGGTGTAGTGCTGTGAGTCATTATTGTCGGGTTTCACTCTCATGACCCTAATGACGCATGAAATTCAGATGGGAGCAGGAAGTGTTCTGCTCTGCTTCAAAACACAGTGCAATGGTTGACAGCAAGTACCCTAAAAGTTTGAATGAGCCGGCGCAGACCCACTATCGTCAAAAAATATAGATTATCAACTTATGAACGATATGGAGATTTTTCATAAAATTTGGAGGATTTTCCTGATGTTGAGGCAATAGATATAATAAATAATCTGGTGCTGCAGACTTCATACTACACTGTGAGCCAAATTAAAGCCTTTAAAGCCTGGAGAAATATATAAAATAATGATTAAAATGTTAGTTCATAAAATTAGGACCACACAAAGCTTTTTGCATGGCAAGTTAGGATCTATGATGATTTACCTGTCACTTACAATGCTTGTCTTTCTAAATAATTGTCAAAAAAAACCTTTGAAAATATTAATAAATTACACAATCCTTACCCGTTACAAAGTGGTCGCTGCAAACTCAACAAAACACAGTGCAATGGTTGACAGCAAGTACCCTAAAAGTTTGAATGAGCCGGCGCAGACCCACTATCGTCAAAAAATATAGATTATCAACTTATGAACGATATGGAGATTTTTCATAAAATTTGGAGGATTTTCCTGATGTTGAGGCAATAGATATAATAAATAATCTGGTGCTGCAGACTTCATACTACACTGTGAGCCAAATTAAAGCCTTTAAAGCCTGGAGAAATATATAAAATAATGATTAAAATGTTAGTTCATAAAATTAGGACCACACAAAGCTTTTTGCATGGCAAGTTAGGATCTATGATGATTTACCTGTCACTTACAATGCTTGTCTTTCTAAATAATTGTCAAAAAAAACCTTTGAAAATATTAATAAATTACACAATCCTTACCCGTTACAAAGTGGTCGCTGCAAACTCAAGCTTTCTTTTTTCTTTTCCCTCCTGTTTTTAGGCGGAGATTGTCGATCCACTTTTGTCGTCTTTTTTCTTTGAGTTTTTTTAAACTAACTCCACACTTTCGGTACATGAAAATTCGAGCTGTTGTAGCAAACTTAGACTGCATGGAATTGAGTCAATGGAGGTAAACTATAGAACTATACAGGCTTCTGTGCGTCTGTCTTTACTTCCTGATCCCCTTGCGCTTTTTGTGACGTCGACGTGATGTAATCTGAAACCTAATAACTGCCTCATTTCCACTGACATCGATCCCTTGGTAGGACCACCTCCACCCAGGGAACGTTTCCATTACAAAGGGCCCAGGTCTAGCAAGACACACCCAGTGACGTGTCGTAGGCCTGTACCACGAGCCCTGCTTAGACTCAGACCAGTGGAAAAGCTCTTGTTTGTGTCCACACTGCTCTAACAAACACCTGACATCTTAATGTTTACATGCATGAATCACCACACTCACTTAGCTCCAAACAGGGACACACATCTCTCCTTTTCAATGCAATACTTTGAGTCTGGGTGGTTCTGAACACAGCATGCACTCTCATTCACTCGTGCATGAGATTTATGCAGTAAAATACCCAATAGTTTACAAGTTTTCCTTTGTAAAAGATACCTCTCCCTTTTGATAAGTGTGAATATTGTTGTAAATAATGTGTCTAGTGTCTGTGTCATTTTGAATCCAACAGCAGAAGAACAAGCACACTCCCACGAATGTCACTTTTCTAACAGAGGCATTAGCACTAATATTTGTACTTTTTCTTTTATTAGCAAAGACAATACGGCACTTTCTGTCACTTTGGTTTCGCTGCGGAAACCAACGTCTGCAAGGGTTAAAAGTGCGCTGTGGAACTTTTCTGGGGGAGGGTTCACCGCCTGCTTGTCTGCATGGAAACCCTATTGCTTTGCCAGTAATGTTCCAGAATAGGGCATTAAAAGTATCTCCATGGAAACAAGCAGATCCTCAGAAAAGGATGCACAATGTACTTTTAAAATGACTTGAATTGAGAACGTTAAAGGGTCCACGTTACGCCATTTTCTGATCTCTGTTCTTGTAGTTTCGCAATCACAAATGCACCATATTTAAGTCCTTCTCTCAAACTGAAAACGCTTTGTTCCACCTTGTGATGTCATATGGTAATACAGGAAGCGCTTTCACTGTGTTTTTAAACTCTATAAACCTTCAGTAAAGTCATTTGGATGATTTCAGCTCTGGAATTGACTATCTCTACTGAACTAAACGTAAAAGGAGCTGTTCACTTGAAAACACAGCTTCAATCAAATAAAGTAAATAAATAAATAAATAAATCATGACATCACAAGGTGGAACAGAGCGTTTGGAAATGTAGTAAACCAATAATAAAGAGTTACTCAAATGTGCTCCAGGTATTTTTTTAGGAATTATAACAAACAAACAAGAGTCGATTCTGTGTAATATTGGACCTTTAATATTGATTTGAGTGGTTTTGTTTGTTTTATTATAAATTATGCAAATTGAGGTATTTTTTAAGATATTTTCGTTCACCTAGCCATGATATTTTATGTAGTAATCCAAGCTGGGCGCCTGGATTTTCAAACTATAGTAGAAACTTTACTACCAATCGAAAAGCAGAGTGAGCCTCAATTGGGTTGCCAGTTCCAGTGCTGAAATCCAGTTGAGTTAAAGCCAAAATGTCTCTCTCTGATCTGATTGGTCACTACCTAAAGCCCAGCACGTGCAATAGTGAATCAGTGCTAGTGAAGACTCTACAGCTCAGGGAGGGAATTCTGGAGGTTCTACTGGAGGTTCTACTGAGAATAAGACAAACTTGGATGTGTTCTCTATCTGCAGACAGCACAGGAATCCGTGTGTCATTTGTTTTTCAAAATAAAACCAAAATAAGAAATTGAAAAAAAACATATATTTTCTTCATTATTTGTCTCCAAAACCGAAATGAAAAAAAATGGATAATGATTTATTTTTTTTAGTTTTCCAATTGATGTTTTAAATGAATAATGGAAAAAAAAACTCCTGGTCCTAATATCCAGTGTGGACCGCCATCGCCAGAACTGGACCAGGACTAAACC
>JACN01096963.1:0-13086 GCA_000787155.1 Scartelaos histophorus
GTTCGCTGAGAAAGCGAGGGAGCGAGTGAGAGAGAGAGATAGAACGAGCGAGCACTGACTAAAGACTTAAAGGGGAAGTCTACCTGTTGTTCTTTACATGGTGCCGGTAAATTGAACTTTTTAAACTCACTGTAAATATTTTTGCATCTTTTTGCTCTGTGGAAGAGTTCAATAAAATACACAAAAAAAAAAACGCATTTCCTGACTGAGCCTGAGTTTCATTGGAGAACCCCGCTACAACAGTATTTAACGGTTATTCATGCAAGTATGAAGTATTGAATCATTCCAAAGTTTGACATTAAACCTGTATATCTTTATAGAAACAAGCAGTTGATGCTACCAAGCCAAGTTACAGTCAATCTGTGGCAAGGTGACCCCACTCGCAGAAAGAATGCATGTTATTCAAAGTAAATGTTAACATACCTATTGAATAATTGCCAAATATGTTTAATGCCATACTTTGGAACACTGCAAGCAAAGCAATTACATTTCCATGAAACCAGTGGTGATCCCCCTACCAGAGAAGTTACATAGTGCTCCTTTAAAATGCTTTTCCTTTTCTAATATTTGCTAACCAGTTTGTCTTCACTCTGTCTCCTTGGTGTCCTAACTTTTAATTGCCTTTTGCCTGCAAAAGTCACTGAAATCTCCCTTCCCTCCTCAGTGCCCTCCCGGGTTGAGTCCGATGAAGGATGGGACCGGGTGTTACGACCACCACATCGGCATCGACTGCTCCGATGGTTTTAACGGCGGCTGTGAGCAGCTGTGTCTGCAGCAGCTGGCGCCCCTAGAGGACGACCCCACTCTCTACAACATCCTCATGTTCTGTGGGTAAGAATCACAGAGTGTTTGACTTACATAAGAACCTGAACTTCCTCTGGACTGTGGGCTGCAGTGCACCAGCGGTTAAGACTATGAGACATACAGAAGGTTTAATCTGCTGCCAAGAATGCTTTATGCTAATTCAAGTTCTATTATTAAAGTTTTTTAATGTTAAATAAAACAAGACAAGGAACTTAAAATGCATAAATGTGTTGATACATTCAATTAAGTGATAAAGTGTCTGGATTGCAGTTATTTCTGGAGGGGCAAATACATGTATGGATACATTGGTTACTCTAATTTATAGAACGCATAAGGAGATTTTTTTGTCTCTTCAAAATCTAGCCAACATAAAAGCCTCCATCCCCCTGAAATAAGTGTTTATGGTCATATCATTGTAATTAAATACATTTTATTGAAGTGTACAGTTATACTTTTCTCAGGCCTCGGGCTGTAATACTGTGTTCAAGTCCCCACAGCAGGTATAAAGATAGTTTTTCTAAAGGCATTCTCTGGGTACAGTCTGAATCCTCCTCAGGACATCTCCAGTAAAGGGAGATTATTAGAATAGGGGCCAGGGGCCACTCCTGTGTCCAGAACACACCATAGCATTTGCATCAGTGACGAGACTTCGAGCCCTTTCAGCTTCAGAGAGTCTTTCTTTTGATCTTGTCTATTTATGTTAGCACACAATAAATCAGCCCAAACTCACTTACCATAGACCAAATATATTGTGAAGGCCGCCTTTTCTCTGAGAAGGTTGAATAGTTAGCTGATTCAAATGGGGCTTTGCAATGATGACCCTTTATAGGTCACTTGACTCTGAGTATTTGTATTAATCCAGTACAAAGATCTATTCTGAATACGAGCTGCACCAGCTGGACTCAGTCGAAGTGACAGGTAAGCAGTTGTGTGTGAGGATTTTTGTTAAATTTGATTTCTTTATCTTTCTCTCATAGCATACGCTGTAATTGGCTCTGAGTCACCCTGCAGTGTGGGCACTAAGTTTATGAGTGCACTGGCTGAACTTTATCCATCCAAGTTTTATTCTTTCAAGAAAACAACTCTTAAACAAACAGCAATTATAAATTAAAGTTTTCCTTCTGTACTTTATAGCATTTATTTGTTTAATGAATGGTGCTGTTTTAATTAGAAGCTGCAAACTTTTTGTTAAATAAAATGTATGCATTTTTTCAACAGTCAGTTAAAATATATGGAAATAATCAATTATCTTTATTCACACTCAAGGGCAACACTGGAAATCTGTAGTTGAGGCATTGTATGAAGAGGCAATTAAAACAAATATGCTAATCATAAAACTTAATCAGAAACTCTAGCTGATAAACTGTTGGGATCTTTTACAATTATTTTTCACAATAGTTTGTACAGTTACAAAACGCAGCAGCTTTATTTATATTAAGTGACTGGTGCATCGGATTGGGAGGGTTCAAGGGTTGGTCATAAATGGCCAGCAACATTTACAAATTGGCAGAAATTATTCAGAATACACAGAAAAGGAACACAAGATTTGGGCAGAATCAGGAGGTAAGAAGAATCTGTCTGAAGATCCACAGTGGGAGAAAAGTAGAAACTATTGTCTGCAGAAATGTGCAGATCCGTGTTAATGGTCATGAGTCACTGTTGACTTGGTCCTCACCTTTTACATAAGATAGAAAGGTATTTGATGCAGATGTCTGGATGCATGCGCAAGACTTCAACTCAGTTCAATAGTCTTTCTCCCAAATTTCCCCTCCATATTTAGGTTGTTGTCAGGTTGTTGTAGGTTGTCACAGAGTTTATTATTCAGTCATTTGCAACAGCATTTCTTGACACAATCAGAAGCATAACTAGTAAACTATCTAGTAGATCCTGTCCTTGGTTAGTCAGACTAAAATAGAAAACTAGAAAAAAAAAATCTTTTTGTTTTTCTTCCTCTCTAAACAGGCTTTTGCGTGCTGCCCTTTGCCCCCCCATAAGTCACGCTGTACACCATGGCTCTGTGTCAGATTTACATAAACACTCTGTACACTGTCTTTATGCCTATGAGTATTTCCTCCCGTCACTCCCACCAGCGCTCATGTGGCTAATCCAGGCTCTTCTCTATAGAGTCCAACTTTTAGACGGCCGACATTTGGCACCAGGACTTAGGCTCCCCACAGTAAATCCTCAGAATTATCTACCTCTGTGTGTGAACCCTCTGCAGCTTCTTCCTAACCCGTCACTGCTCATTCACATGTCAAACAGGCATCAGGCAAAGTCTATGGCTCCACATGCTCCACACGCTGGATTAGACTCGAGTGAGTGAAAAGGATCATATCTGAGTATTCTACATGCACATAAGCCCAAAGTGATTTACACATGGTTTGAATGTTATTGCTAAAAGTGTAAATCTAAAGGCTGAATTCGAGAGTACAACTGTTAAATTGAGAGAAGAGAGATACTGCAGTGCCAATAAAGACACCCAGAGTAAAAGTATATATCATATTATATCATATTATAACAAATACACCTGGACAATGCAAACTAGGAGCTTCAGTTTCTGTTCAATGGACCCTAAATTAAGTAACTTTTCAAGCAAATATATGTATAAAAAGTATATCAGTTGAATATTGAATCATATAAAGAGATCACACAGTAACACAAAATATATAGAGACAAATACAAGACAGTAATTACCAAATGGAACCACTTCATAGTGCAGTATTATAAGGCCGTATACAACTATCCTAGCTTATTTCATTTTTTCTTTCTTCAGAATTGTATGTATGGTATTTGGAGGTAAGTATTTAAAAGAAGCCATTTAATATTGTAACAAGTAATATATCTAGAAAATACACATAATGAGCTTCAGTGCAGACAATGGAATTGAACTGAAGTAATTTTAGTACCACAAGGTAATTAAATGTACTACCTAGAAATGACATGGACAAGTTCTTTCTCTGAACCAGGGGTTTTCTCAGGCTTTCTTGGTAATAACATCTCCATGAAGAAAAGCATTTGACGGACCCTCCATCTGAAAAAATACACAATACAACTTGAAGTGATTAAGTTTTTTTCAGACTTGGTATTTTTATTAGAATTATTTTAATATGTATTTTCTTTTTGCCTGGCATAGATGTTTCAAATCTCTTATACCTCTTTCCTTATATATATTCAGAAGGTACAAGCATACATTCAGCTAACATCTCTCATTGAATATCTGTCCCTCTGACCAGTGTTTGAGGTTAAGCCTCACTTCCATGCAGCATTTAATTGTCATTATGAAATATGGCAATTACATGTCTTTAGAGATGGTTAAATGTTTTTTGTTATCAAAAACCCAATAAATATGGCTTTGAAAGAGAAAATATTTTATTCTCAAGGAAAACAGTCACGTGACCTCCTTAAGGCTTTGGAGTTTAGGAAAAAACAGTTGTTCAACATTACAAAATTGATAACTAAACTAACTGGACTATAAGAAAGGGATTATGCAGTATTTTTATGCCTGTCTCGTTTTCATGTAGTCCATTTTGTGATGTGTGCAATTCTCTTATCCAGTGTTAAATTAGACTTGGTTCCATATCAAGAAATATTAGTCCTGGGGGTGTTAGTAATTTGGCAAAGTTTCATGCTTGTACCATAAAAGCAATCTATTTTGGTCCTTAACAGCTCCACTACACAGCAAATAACAGGTAAAAGCAGCAAATAAAAACATGCACAATGTATACACACACCAATAATAAAAACAAGCACATATACAACTCATTGTGTACTTGCAGAAAACATGCACGCTCATGTTTTAAAGTTGTTTTAACACACACATGCTAATATGAATGTTGGGAATAATTAGCAGTTCTTTCCTAGTTCTAGTTCTTTCCTCTATGAATACATTAAATCTGTTATTGCACTTACTTACTATTAGCTGCTAACACAGAACATATTTAGTACACGTGATATCTTTTATTGTGTTGAGAATGCTATATTAGTAGAACATCATGTATTAACATTCATAAATTTCAGTAGGCATGAGTTTTAGTTTCATTTTGACAGTCTGAGTCACCCCTACCCTTGCTCTCCATGCTAAGTCACCCCCCATCAGTGCTATCACATTACAATCTGTGTGCATTCCACTAATGAAACTATTCCACAGCACATCAGGTCTGTGAACTTGTTATGTATTGCATGCTTTTGTATATTTATGAGGAATTGTCATGCGGGAGCGTGGGTTACACAGGCTTGTGGTCTGAGCGCTGGAAAGAGATCTACTGCTGCTAAACACAAGAGGGGTTTGAACAGGGCCCAGGAGATACTCAGACATGCATGGATGACATATAAAACCACTTCAGACATGTTTTTGATGACGCATGACAGAAAGATGCAAAAAGTTCATTTTGCATACTGCTTTTCTTTAAGTATATTTTGTTCTTTTTTTAAATGTGTGTTTTTCTATTTGTGTTAAGATAATATCAAACCAGCAGTTGTAGAGAATTCCACTACGTCTACTGAAATCGAAACACTACTGAAGTGCTACTCAGAAGTCCTTTTCTAAACCACAATTTTTGACATAAAAATTAAGAATTTGCCATAATCAAAGCCATCTTTCTGAAATATAGAGTACTGTGAACACAGTTAAATTGACTTATCCACTTGTGTCACTTAGGTGCATTGAGGATTACAAACTGGGCCCAGACCATCGCTCCTGTCTGCCCCTGTCAGAGTCGTGCACTGAGGGGGTGGACTGTGGAGAGGCTGCAGATGTCCCTGCCAACCAGACTGTGTTTGGAGACCTCTTCTATGGATACAACAATCACACCAAAGAGAGCACCTCCGGACAGATACTCAAGGCCACGTTCAGGTAAGAACAGAAGCGTGGACCATGTGAGACACTGTACTTAGTGATAATAATTTCACTTAAGAGGTTTATTCTCTAAAAATGTTGCTTCAAGGTAAGAATGAATGATTTGGGGGAAAAAAATCAATGATAACCGTTGGGATTAGATATGCAATTTATGTTTTACAACACATCCAGAATAATTGACAAAAATACTAAAATATGAACAGGCAAACTAAAACAAGAATCACATTGCAGTACATATATGCCAGTCTGTGATTTGCATCCAAACTTATTTTGGCTTAAGAATTTAGTTTGCTAAATAGATTCAAGTTTGTGATAAACTGCATTGCTCCAGATAAACTAAAAATACTGCTATTATAATGACTGAGTGGGCTCTGAGCTTTCCATTACAAGGTAGCGGTACCCCGGTAGTTTGTGGTACATTGATAAATCTTTCTTTGTTCATAGCCTTTCCTCAAATAATAATAATAGCTGGAACAAAATTGTACTTTACTTTATTGAAGCACAAAAGGTCACATTTAAATGAGTCCATTAGAACAGTGGTAGATTTTGAACACTTTGTAATCAGTAGGTGATTGGAGCACACTGAAGTCATGGAGTTGCTGTTGTCCACACTTCAGTGTAATAAAACCTCAGCCAGGAGTAAACAAAATTAGGCAATCAATTTCAAAAGGTCACCAAGCCAACACAAACACAACGGCATATTACATTCACAAATTAATCTACAAGTGGGTAAGTAGCTTGATTAAAATTGCCAAATCTTGTTAAGACACAGTTTACTCAGAGCTTTCTACAACTGTAATTGTTCAAATGTGTCACTTCAAATAAAATAAAGTATTTGCATTTTGAAATTTAAGTTTTTATCAAGTTGGCTTCAAATGAAATGTATATATTTTCAGTGACACATGTGAAATGAGCATAATTTGTTTTCTAACATAAAGGGAAAAAAGAAAACAATCAGCAAGTTATCATCATCTTTCCTTATTCTACATGTACATAAGCCTGTAGAATAACACTGATTGTCAAACTCCGTGTGTAAGTGGAAAAAAAAATGTACATTTACATTTTAAAGTTGATTTAACTGTGTCACATGCTAATATAAAATCATTTAGGAATATCACGAATATTTAGCACTTTTTCTTATGAATACATTAAAGAGGCACCACTGCACTTCTAACACATAACATATTTAAATCACCATGATACTTTTTTGTTTTGTGCATGCTATATTCACCAAAAATCATATCTTCCAATTATGTTTTCTGGGTTTGAGTCCTCCCTCCTCCCTCTCCTGTATTTTTTTATTTTAATTTTTTTACAGAATTTTTAATTTTTTTCCATATGGTCATATTGTGCGTCTCTGATTGGTTGAACTTTCTGTCACAAAACTCGAAATAAGGTTGTTTAGTGAATACAAATTAGGTTTTGGTTGTACTTTTATTATGCTCATATTAGTTCTGAAATGGTAAGAATAAGAATGAAGGTGTCTGAACTTCCAGTTAATGGCGAGGAGAGAGCAGGCAAAGTATAAAGACTTTTAACCACTTTCCCATGGTTTCCTTCATCTTCCAGTTTCCAGTTGGTGCATTAAGAAGAGTACAAAGGTCCATATACTGTACATTCACTTGTCTTACTCTGTGTCCAGGGAGATATGGAACTTATTTCCGTGTGTGAGATTAGGTCATGACTCCTGCAGCAGAACCGCTTTGATGTTGCAGTGAATGTAGCGCCGAAATGACAGGTTTTATTAATGTTGAATTTAAAGAGAAAGTACATCGAATAGTCCCTTATCAGCTTCCATTATAAAGAAGAAGCTCCAGTATAGGGGTAACCTTTCATAGGGTGCTAGGTATTATTTTTATTATCTCCGAAAGTCCGCATAAGCTGAAACACATGTAGGAAAAATACCTAAAACATGAGACGCAGCTCGTGGGATGAAAAAGACTAAGCAATAGAATGAGTGTATTTAAAGGTTATTTTGTGACAAGCCGGGAGCCTGATTTGAAAAAGATAATAATAATAATGGTAGTGAAGCCTAGAACTGTCAAGGAACGTCCTTCATGAATGCTGTGTTAGAAAAAGTGGAGGCTGGAAAGGTATCGTTGTTTTCTGTGGTAGTAATAATAGGCCATGTAGTAGTTGTACTTGTAGCAATAGTTGTAGCAGCAGTAGTAGTTATAGTATTTATACTAGTTGTACATGTTTAAGTAGTAATAGATGCAGTATGTAGTTGTTTGTGTGTTGATAACATGGTAATTCATAATCAGGGTTAAAGAGGGTTTTGTCTCCATGAAGATGTCAATACTTTACAAGAAATATTTCACTTTATGGCATTAAGTGTATTATTTTCTGTTTAATTAATTACTGGTGTTGTTATTGCTCTAAAATGAATAGTGAATTTCTTTCCGGATAATAAAGTATTTCTAATCTAATCTAAAAGCACATATTCTTGCTGTGAGTGGCTCTCCATAAATCTGACTTGTCTTGTGACGTCAATGTGACATTGAGATGAGTTTCATGCTTTATTGTGTAACATTCCAAGCAAAGCAATTTCATCACCATGGTGACAAGCAGGCAGGGGACACACTATTAGGTTCATTTTTAGACGTCTAATTTTAATTAATTTCTGTCCAAAAGTTATGTAACAATACTTTTACATCACCGCTGCTCCTTTTAGCTCTAGTCAAGACAATAGTGACACAAGAAAACCTCACATGTTACACATATAGGTATTCTGAAATTCCCTTTCATGGCAAGTTTGTCTTTTGATGTGGAAGGTGCTGCACTTTGAAGGTTGCTAATTATGACTGTCCACTTTGCCTAGTCATTTCCACTGAAATTTGAGAGCCAGGAGGTCAGATCAAACCATCTCTTCGACATGTGAATTTAATTTGGGGCGTGCACGGACTCACCACCTAGAGGCTACCACCCCACCCACTTAGGGATTGAGCCCTGGTATATAGTGCGCAGAGGGACGGGCGAGGCAGTAAAGTTAATATCATCAAAAATCTCCAATGCTCTTATCTCATTTGGACGTGCTCGTGAATATAGAGAGCAGTAGACTTTGAAGAGCAGGCCGTGTGCAGAGGAGGTGAGGGTGAAAGGGGGAGGGGGAGGATTCTGTCGGGACACATGCCTAATGCAGGGTCTAATTAAACAAGATGGCTCCGAACGAATTAAAACTGACCTGGTTGCGGTGTGCTGCAATTGAACCTAATTGAACCAAATGAACTTCGGAATGTGAAATGAACACAGGGTATAGCAGCGTTGCACCTGTTTACTCGGGTTAGTGCTGCTAAACAAGAAGCCAGTCAATAAGTTAATTTAGACGATTTAGGTCAGGCACATCTGGAATGGTGGGAAATCTATGTTTACATTTCCAAGTACTGTAGGCAAAGTTCAATGCATTTTTCTTATTATTGTAGTTCGGCCATATGTATTTTGGGAAATGGAGCCATCTATCAAGGGATATTGCTAATGACTAGACACACTACTACATTATGTTGTGAGGCATTCAGTTTCCACTAGCTTGGAAGTATAAAACTACTTCCTTTCCCTATATGCTGACATGCAATCTGGGCCCCAGTCTTTTCTCTTACAAGTGTTAATAAGTGTTAAGACAATGCAGATTAATTTTCAAGTTTGCAAGACTGTGAATTTCTAACTGTACATTATAACTTCCTCTTCCCTAAAACCACATACAAAGCCTAGTGCATAATGTTTTTTTTTACAGGACCATTAGCTTAAAGATACTGTATTACACAAAATTAACTCTTTTGAGCTTTTAGCCATGTTATAATATTATCTCATCATACTGGAGTTATGTTTTGTTTCATTTGCAGATTTTTGAGTAATACTTATTAATATTCTGTCTACATCTCCAAAGCTCCAAATGCTCTGCTCCACCATGTGATGCCCTGTAGTGGTAGTTTTAAAGTTAACAGCTACATTTTAATTTTTGTTTAGTAGAGATTGGAAATTGGAAAGTGAAACAGAGTGTTTTCAGTTTGAGAAAAGAACTTTAATGCAGATTTGTGAAGCATGTGAATGAAGCAAAACACAACTCCAGGTATGTGACGATGAAGCAACATTATAACATAGATCAGAAAATAGAGTAATATGGGCTCTAACAGGATCAGAAGTTCATGTTTATGCCTTTTGCTGAAGAAAACCCCCCACTTTGAAATAAATGACTGCTGTGTTTTATAGAGAGATTTGTAAAGGGCCTGGGAAGAATGTGATTATCCATCCAGCTTAGGGCAGATGGTAAGAGCAGCTCTGTGATGTGTATTGGCATTTGATCAAACAGGCCTTCTCTGCAGTGCCACGGAGTGTCTGCCTCTGCCCTCACTGATAAAAAGACACTTTGCTTTTGTTTAGTCTTGAGCCCAGACTTGCCTCAAGTTTCGCATTCACTAATCTCAAATTCTTTTTCAACGCAGGCTGTCAGATATTTGCTCTTTGTATTCGTGCTCCACTTGTAAATACGGGTTGTGGACTTTATAAACAGCAAATCAACTCTTTCACTGGCAATCTTTTATTTATTTGCAACAAGATACATTGGGAAAAGAAATGAATATTGGAACTGTGCACTATAGAGTTTGTAAGAGTAATAATACAAAAATAAATGTGAATAGTTTGATAGCCTCTCAGTAGTCCCCACACATATAGTTGTAGTGTGTATGTGGACTTCCTGTCTGCTGTGGAGCCCTCCTCTGCCTCTCCTGTGTATAACACTCCTCTGAGTTTGATTCACTCAGCAAAGTGCAGTTTGTCTTTCAAGCGCTCAGCTCTGAAAAGCTCTCGCACTTGTTTTTGAGAAGGGAGCACATAGTACCCTCTGCTCCTCTCTCTGGGACAGGCCTGGGAGGGTTCTTTGAAAGTTTTATTATGTGCTATATTTCTTAACCCCAAAAGTCCAAAATAAAGTCAACACTTTCAACATGGCTGCACTGACATTATCCATCGCCCTGCAGGTGGATGAATGTTATTAACTTTTTATTATGTACAACTTTTGTATATAGCTCAACATGTTTCCATGAAGTATTGTACAATACAGAATACAATGAAAGAAAGGTGATATGGCTGAGTTAAAACGCACACTACACTACACACGTACACACTAGTCAATGAGTCAATTTTCAGTGTAACTGAATAACTTTTATTTTAGAATTTAGTTTGGCAATTAATAAAAAAAAATCTTAACTACATTTTAAGATTACAAAAATATATGCTTTATTTCTACTGTAAAACAGGAGATTCTATACAAATTAACATGCATCACCATTCCAATATTTTACCCTCAATATTACATGAGTTTTATTTGATTATAGTTTTCTATAATGATTTCTTTTAAAAAGCACTAATTTGATTCAAAATAAAAATAAAAATGAAAATAAAACTGAATTCATTAAAATGTATTAAGAACTTTGCAATCATCTCTCCGTATCGTCACCTTCCTGAAATAATCGCCTAAGTCACTTTTTGCCTAAGCCTTTGCCATAATTTAAGCCATAATTTAAATTTTGGGGGGAGTTTTTTGTGTTTCCTGAAAAACCTGAAAAAATGACTTGCGATTGCAAATGCGATTATTTTAGGAAGGTGTTGATATGACACCAGGAAGTTAGAGCCTGTTGCTGTGGCATCTTTGGAGCAGCAACTTCCTGATCTGATCTGTGTTTCACATTACAGCACTCAGGAGCTGGGCCTCTGTCTACTGGTCTCCACGGGAACCAGTTGGCTCCAGTAATGAGATATTAAATAGCTAACCTCATCTCGCTATTCTCCCAACACTGGCTATCCCTGCCTCCCCATCACCGCTCCTCCTCTCCTCGCACACGACCAGCTCTGAGCAGGTTTTAATGAATATTTTAACTGCCTTTGTTCTCATTCTGGTCTCTTCTTGGGATGAATGATTAAGATTCCCTCTTGACTTATCCCACCACGCCAAACATCTTCCCTATTCTTCCAGTTTTGGCACATATCTCTCTACTGTAGCAACAATCGCCCCTCTGGAGAAACACATCCATTGACTCTGCTAATTAAAATATTAAATGGGGTTTTAGCAGGAGCGATGAAGACGATGGGGACATTTAGTCACCGAGTCAGGGGAGGAAACCGAGAAAACAAAAGTGGACGGGCTACTATCAATCAAGTCCCTCTTTGGGTTTGTCACATTCAACATTTTAATAATTCATCTAACAGGTGTCTGGTTGTATGTGACTTATGGTTGTGCAAAAAAAAAGTTTGCGAAAGTTTTGGAGCAAGATATCACTCCGGAGAAAATGAATGATGACACACGAACATGAGCCAGATGGTTGGTAAATGTTACATAGCGTCATCTGCCCAAAAACAACGGGGATCTTCAATGTTGGGAGCCTGGTGTGCGGCAAAGAGAGAGGAGGCATTAAGAATCTACACCGTCTCTGACAATCCACTTCCAAATGTGTGCTTTGTTATCACGAATGCCAAAAAGCCAAAAATCACACAGTTATTTTGATGACAGATGTCTTCTTGGTTTCACTACTTTTTTTTTTGTCCAATTCTTAGATCAAACTCACAGAGAATAGAAAAAAGTTTGAAAACCTTCGTGAAGATGCCATTTCTATGTCTGGATTGTTTCTCTGAATGTTCCACAATATGGCATAAATTTATAGCTTGAATTTATTCATTTAGACTTCTTTTATTTTTCAACTGTGAGCTGGATTGCCTTTTCACACATTTAATCTATAATTTATGTCGCGTCACATTCTTGTTTCTGTGGAGATGTATAACTTTAATACTGCGCTGTGTTGCTTGAAATATTGACCATGAAAGTTACATAGTTCAGCTTTAACTGTGGATCTTGTTATTCAGAGTATTTCTTTACTGTTATACACGAGTCTCTCACTATCAGTTTACTGTTTTCTATGTGCTCCACAATAAAGAATAGCCACTTTTACTGTAGTTGCACGTGTCTTACTTACGTACAGATCAATCAACAAAGAAATCACACTGACGTCAAAACACATCTCAATAGGAAATCTACAGTTTTAATAAAAGAAAAGCGTTCTATGACTGTCATGAATGGGCCGACGCATGTTCCTTTATGTAAAGAGCCTTGAGCACTCTCAAGTTAGAAAAAAAGGCTGTTTATATCAACATTTATAATATTTATTTATCATTTTATAAGCAGATCTCTTGTGTTTCTTTCATTTTTGTTATAAAGTTGTTGATTGCTGCCTTTAATGAAATTTCTTAACACTGTATTTTTTTTCTGCCACATTGCAAAGTTATCTATCTCCATGGAGACGAATGGGGGACAAGTTCATTTTCATTTCTCATTTCATTTCAGTATAACAATATATCTTTTTTTCTGTTTAGACATATACATTTTAGATTTAGTTTTTTTTGTTTTTGTTTTTTGGCAACAATTCAATTCAATTTATTTT
>KN515404.1:0-22380 GCA_000787155.1 Scartelaos histophorus
ATTGAATTGAATAAATTGAATTTAATTGAATTTTGAGCTTTGGAAATCTAGATTAATAATAAAGGATTACTCTAACATGAAACAAAATGAAACAAAGCACATCTCCAGGTATGTTTTTGATGAGGTAACAACAGTATAACATGCCAAGCTCACAGTCAATTTTTAGACCTTCATATCATACGAAACCCCACCAACTTACAGCCTATGAATACATTCTACCCACTATAACAATACATTCCTCAAACATATGTTACGCTATAGCTTCAAATGACGTCCATTCATTGTGTATTGACCATAACATTGAGCATAATATCCATGGAGGGGGAGACTGCCTATGTTCCCTCAGGTATTTCACACATAAAGAGTCACATATTATCCACATGATTTAGTCGGCTCAACTCCGGGGCTGCCTCTGCACAAAGCTCAATGTGCCTCTTATAATTTGGTCAGGATGGAAGTGAAGGGACTTTTTAAAGGTCCTATATTACACAGAACTGACTCTTGTGAAATTTAATCCATGTTATAATGCTGCTACCTCACCAAAAACATACTTAGCCTTTTAGTTTCAGTCACACATGTTTGAGCCATCCTATAGTATTAGTTTGCACACATCTCTAAAGCTCAAAATGCTTTGTTCCACCTTGTGATGTCATGAAGCAATAGTATTTTTTACCTTTTTCATCTGCAAAAACTGGAAATTCTAGGTCTGAAATGATCCAAATGACTCTAGTGAAAGTATATAGAGTTTAAAAACTAACTCCAGGGATGTTAATGAGAAAACAACAGTAAAATAAATCAGAAAAAAGCAAAATATAGCCCCTTGAATGTCCTCTATTCCTTAACATTACCAGTAGGAGGCGACATACACCAAACATCACCGGTAACAGTGAAATAAAGCCACAGAAATAAGTGAAAAAGCCACTCCACAAAAGACCTTTTCTACTAAGTATTATGAGACCATCTTGATAAAAAAGATCATTTATGTCTCTTTTGTGCTACAACAAGAAGCTACACAATTAATTCTTTAAACTTCCAGACACGCAGTCGAAATTACCTTGTCCTTACAACGGTCGTCTACTTTGCTTGATTGTGAGCCGGGCCTCTATTTTTGCAATAATACACATTTTTTCCAGTGTCAAAACACCTCATTCAATCCTGTTGCTCACACTCTACACAAATCAATGAACCGATCGATGAGGTTCATTAGGCTGAAATCCCCGCGGGATAAACAGCACTTGCATGGTCACCAAGAAAACAAAAATACAGGGGCTGAGCTACTCTGTCACTGTAACAGGCCCAAATAGGGAGTGACGCAGCACTAGTCCTGCTCCTTACTAATGGCTCTAACTGCATCCCAGAAGACATGGGCCGGACCAGGCAGAAGGACTCATTTCAGCGAGCTCTCATTGATTTCATTCTTGCCTTTATAGCCTTGTTTGCTGTTTGCCATATCGCACTCTTTTAGCCCGATGCTTAGACCGTCTTAAGTGGATTTGGTAATGATTCATGCCATTGTTGTATTTTCTATCTATTTACTTCAAGCATTTTAGTTGGCGGAGTTTCTTTACTGGTCTTATAGAGCGTTTTCGGCAAGGGACAGGTTCAAACGTTTGTAGATTCAAGATGCACAAAATGCCATTCTCAACTCATCATTGACCTTAACCAAAAATGTCCTTGAAGTTTTCACATAATATTTGATTTATTTAAAGACCCCATATTACAGTATTTTCTCATCTGTGTTATACTGTTGGTTCCAGACAGAAGGACTTATTTAAGCAAGCTCTTATTGATTTCAACCCTGCTTTTATAGCTTTATTTGCCGCTTGCCATATCGTGCTCTTTAGCCTGATTCTTAGACTTTTTTAATGGATTTGGCAATGATTTATGTCATTGTTCTTGTTAAGGCCCCAGGCCTCCAGTTGGATTTGTGTGTGTTTTGCTGCCATTTTGTTCCTGTTGCCCAAGCCCTGGTCCCTGATTGGTGGAGCATCTCTTCACCTGGCCCCGCCTCCAGCCTCCTCCCCCTATTTAAGAGGATCACAGCACCTGTTCGGGGCTGCTGGACTTTATGGCCGGTCTGCCAATGTGTTTTGTGTATGTTAGTCACTCTGTTCGTACTAGTTCTTGTACATGACTTTCGTGTGATGAGACAGTCGATGTCAGCTCTTCCTATCATTGTGAAGCAGAATTCACCAAGCATTGGATTGTTCACCCTCTAACAGGGAACGTGAGCTGGGTTTAGACCGTCGTGAGACAGGTTAGTTTTACCGTACTGATAATGCGTTGTTGCAATAGAAATTCTGACAGTTTGTTGTGTTTTGTGCTTTTTGATTTTGTCACTCGATTCTGTTTGTGGCTTTGTGGTTTTCTTTGGGACATTCGTGGTTTTGGTTTATTTTTTTTGTCCCTTAGTTTAATCTCTCGTTTTGTTAATCCTGTTAATTTGTTTCTTAACTGGGTTTATTTTCTGTACATATTTTATCGTGTTTTGTTAGTTTAACCTTTATATCCCTCTTAATTAAACATTACTTATTTATTCCATTTTCCACCTTGTTTTTTTGTTACTTCCCACACCCCTAGCAGAGCTGGGTCATAATAGTTCTATCTTTATCTTTATTTATCTGCTTACAGTTTTTAGTTTTTAGTTTACAGTTTTCGAGCTTCTTCACAGATCTTTATAGACTATTCTTAGCATGGGGACACTTTCCATGTGTGACATTAAACATATCATACTTGGCATGTGTTCATTATGTGTGTTTCCATTGCTCAAAAAATGCAATAATTCCTTTTGTGAATATGGATGACTTTACGTTGTGCAAAGTTTTATTTATTTAACTGGATAACCTAATATAGACTCGAATAGAGAAGATCTAAAAATGGGAAAGTTTAGATCACAACAAGTCTCTTTGTAGTTTTGCACCAGGGAGACCAATTCTACATTCTGTTTGATATGTTTAATACTTCACCAGGCAACTTGTGCGTCTGTGGTGAACACGCAGGTTTTACTATCAACCCTTTTAAATTTTACAGCCCCATTAGCGACGACAAACTCACATTTTGTTCTATGTATGATTGATTCATGTTTAATGTTTAAAAAGTTCACAAAATTATCAGAGGAGCAGGATCATCTCCTCTTGAGCCTGGGTCTTGTTATGCCCATTCACATTAGAGATGATTAAAGTGACAAAGCTATTTTCTAATCTAAGCTACAATGTTGTATCCTCATCAGTTCCAGACCTGGAGTTGTGTTTTGTTCATTCGCACATGTTTAACACACAAATCCTGCTTAGTTGTAGTGTGATACTACAGGAAGTGAAGACTGGTGATGTAGACAGACTAATAATGCAGACTTACTCAAACATATGTAAATGAAACATAACTCCGGGCATGTTTTTCATGAGGTAACAACATTATAACACAACGTAAAGCCCACAAGCATCAACTTTGTCCACCTCTCTGCAAATAAGCCACACATTACTGACCTTTCCTTTGGTTATACTGCACATCATTTAAAGCCCCTTCCCCATAACCCTTAAGTTAAGATCTTTATTTGTTATCCCACAGTTACAAGACAATTACATCTTTTAATTAGAGGATGTCCTGCTTCTTACCGGTACTACATGAACTGAATAAATAGGTGAGATTTAAATTAAAACATTGCATTGAAGATGTCAATTTATCCTGACTAATAAAAGTCTCATTGTATCCACTTCGGCCAAAGAGAACCTTTCTTTTCCTCATTGTTATCTCCGCCAAGGAGATTATGTGATCGAGTCGGTTTATTTATTTATTTGTCTGTGGACAGGATTTCTCTGAAACTACTGGCTAGATCTTCATAAAATTGTCACCAGAGGTAGATCTTGGTGCAGGGACGACTCCGTAAAATTTTGGTGATGATCCGGATCCAGAATCTAGATCTGGATCCGGATCTAAAATCTTGGTAGCATATCTCAGAAACTGCTGGACGGATTTTCATGGAATTTTCTGTGTCCACGTCATCCCTTGGCGGAGATCAAAAATCTCGGATTGCTCTTGTTTATTTATTTATTTACTTATTTATTTGTCTGTCTGTGGACTGGATTTCTCGGAAAGTACTGGATTTTCATGAAATTTTGGTGAAGATCCGGACCTGGAATCTGGATCTGGATCTAGATATACAATCTTAATGAGATTTCTTGGAAACTACTGGACGGATCTTCATGAAATTGTCACCAGAGGTAGATCTTGGTGCAGGAAAGACTCTGTAAAATTTTGGTGATGATCCGGATCCAGATCTGGATTCTGTGTCCACGTAAAATTTTGGTGAGGATCCGGATCCAGATCTGGATTCTGTGTCCACTTCATCCCTTGGCGATCAGAAATCTCAGATTGCTCTTGCTTTTTATTGATTGATAAGGTTTTAAGACACCACAGTGAAAAAACAAAAACAAAAAAGAAACGGAATGATTCAACTTAAGTAAAAACGTACAGACAAACATATGCATTTGTGTACATACTGTGTACTAGTACGTGATCTATAGTCTCTCAATAAAATATATGACCATGAATACCAAAACAGTATCAAAAATGTACACAACGAGCACATTTCTATTATAAAGTTTGCTTTCTGATGACACTAAACCAGCTGTGGATTTCCATGAGTTGTAGAAATTTAAGGACCATTAGCTGCGTCAGAGCATTGTTACTTCCTCAAAGCGTAAGCAGAGTTGTGTTTTGTTTCATTCGCACATATTCGAGTAAACCTTTTATTAAGGGTCTGTCTACATCTCCAAAGCTCAAAATAGTCTGTTCCACCTTGTGATGTCATGAGCGATAGTTAATGGATGAAATAGTCCAAAAGTTAGTGAAGAAGTATTGAAAACACAGTGGTGGAACATGTGTGAATGAATTTTAGATGAGCACCTGACATGTTTGCAAAGGTAAATCTAAAGATCTATGGGGCCGTCTGTCACCGTTATGATGATGTTATGATGTGTGCTGCACAGTTTTACAGATCATTAGCGTTACATCTTCAAATCTCCTCTAGAACCGACTATTGATATGAATGATTCTTCTCCGCAGCTGCCGATCATGTCAGAATGTCACAGTGAAGGATTGCGCGAGGGTTGAGTGTGGCCCTGATGCTTAAACGATGAAGTTTAAGAGCTACAGTTGAAGTACTTTGCTCACTTCACGCCTTTGCTTTTAAATATTTAAGACATTTTATTTCCACTACTCGATTCCACCTTGTTACTGTAAGAATTATAGGCGTCGTACTTCCACACAAAGACAGTGAACCTATCTTGCAATCGTAAAACATCATCTCCAAGAGTAAACACTTAATTACGCAGCTTGGTAGTGATATAAACATTCCCATTCATTTTAATTAGGCTGATTTTTTGTGGTTGTTGGCATTTCCGCTAATGGACAAAACACTTCTACACGCTATAATGTTGCAAGCACTAAATCCTCTATTGAGAATGCATTGGAGCCAACAGGAGTAGTACTGGATTTTATATGCAGACACTGTCTTTACAAACACTGCCTGGAAGGGTCTATACGTTTTATATGTTTTATTATCACAAATGGGTATTTTAGCTTGACCCTTGAGGCGAGGGATTACACTTCTTATCATTTAAAACTTTCTTAACGGATTACAGACCATTGAGCCTCAGATGTATTTATTCAATGGCCCATATTACGTTATTTTCTGATCTATGTTATAATGTAAATCCTCTACTGAGATTACACTGGAGCCAACAGGAGCATTTCCAGTCTTTATAATGCAGACGTTGTCTTCGCAAACACTGTCTGGAAGGGTTTATATGCTTTTATATGTTTTTTTTATTATGACAAAAAGGTGAAAAGGTATTTTTAGACGTAGATCCTGTAGACAAACACAATATATTACAGTATGAAAGAGCAAAAATGCAGTAATAAAACATTCAAAATAATTAGCAAGAGACTGGTGCACAATCATATAACATAAGGAAATGCATATGTATAAGTAAAATGAAAAAAGAAATAGAAATATAGTAATACAAATATATTTTATGTAGTTTCTAGGACCACATAACCTGCGTCTTATTCCAGGCCTTTGAAACTGATCTGTCTGAGGTATTGTCAAATCAAGCAGGATTATACAAAAGTATATGCACAAGTAAAAATAACAATATAAAGATTTTTTACTTGACCCTTGAGACGACAGATACTTTTAATCTTTTAAAAATTGCTCAACACAACACCAAGACCAATGAGCTGTAACGTGCTGACCCCATTTGCTTCTGTGTTAAACGCTAAAAATACTAAATGGAGCAGGACAACATATTGACATCTGACACCCAAACCATTATCTCTGTCTACACAAATGACTGATCGCAACCACTGCCAACCGTTCACTTTATGAAGGATCGTGGTGATGCTGCTAAACTGAGGGGCCCGGTTGTTGAGCCTGTGCACTGTAGACGCCTGCACTAGTTCAAGGGTTCATTTACAGAACAAATTGTTTTAGTGTTGGGAATAGGAAACATGATGAATCTGATTAGGACAAATCCATCCATTAGCTCTTGGCATTGTCTCAGGTGAATGGCCTACTTCGTCTACATAGCAGCATAGATACATGTCAATAAGGTTTGCACACGCCTACAGACAATTTGGCGCCGCTGAAAATGACTTAAAGGCTCAAGCTCTTTTCTGATCTTTGTCATAATGTTGTTTCCTCGTCATAAACGTACCTGGAGTTGCGTTTTGTTTCATTCACACAGATTTAACATACAAGCATTTTTAGACTGTTCTTCTGAGAAAAAAGCTCCACCTTGTGATGTCATGTAGTAATGCTGTTTTATTATCTCCGCCAAGGAGATTATGCAATCAAGTCGGTTGATTGATTGATTGATTGATTGATTTGACAGGATTTCTCAGAAAGTACTGGACAGATCTTTATGAAATTATGAAACCTGAAATCTGGATCTGGATCTACAGTCTTAGTGAGATTTCTCAGAAACTACTGGCCGAATCTTCATGAAATTGTCACCAGAGGTAGATCTTGGTGCAGGGACAACTCCATAAAATTTTGGTGATGATTCGGATCCAGATCTGGATTCTGTGTCTACGTTATTCCTTGGCGGAGATCAGAAATCTCGGATTGCTCTTGTTTTAAACTGCGTACACTTTCACTAGAATCATTTGTACCATTTCTGCCCTGGAACTGCCAATCCAGATAAATCAAAAGGTAAAAGGTGAATGTTAATTTGAAAACTACCTCGACATAACATCACAAGATAGAACCGCGCATTTTGAGCTTTAGAGATGTAGATGGCCTGGTAATAAGGGTTACTTAAACCTGTGGGGAAGAAACAAAACACAAGTCTAGGTAAGTTTTTGATGAGGTAACATAACATGGCTTAAAGTTCACAAGAGTCAATTTTAAATTCAATTAAATTCAAGTTTATTTAATAATAATAGTCACACATACACCACTTTCATACTAAGTAATGTGGGTGAAGTGCCTTGCCTATGGACACAATTGGCACCCCACTGTGGCACCTTATTTTCCCAGTGGTCTCCCATCCAAGTACTAACCAGGCCGGGCATTGCTTAGCGTCTGAGATCTGACGGGATGAAGTTTTAAGAAGCCGGTATGGCCACAATTTAAAACAACTTCAGCTGAACAAAGTGCCATTTTGTATAATATGAACCTTTAAGATATCAAAATGTACAAGGTAAAGGTCAGCAAAGCAGCTAATGGCGTACAAAAGCAATACATAAATATTGTTTTATTCAAACTGCAGTCAATGAATTAGATTTATATGGAAACCAGAGGAGCAAAAAGTCAACAAGCCGCTTCCACTGAAGGTTGGATGCAATTACAGCGCGCACTGATGTTTAATCTATGGCTGCTGTAAAATTATTTATCGATCAGTGATATTATAAACGTACTCAAGAAAGCGACGTACTCAGTTATGTATCTAAATCAATTCATGTCTGCCAGGGTAAATGGAATGTATCGTCCAGGAAACATAACGGGTTTAAGATTAAGCTCTGCAATTTATTTATCTAATTAAAAGCAACCATCTAAATGATAGAAATGACTAAGATTAGCAATGAGAACAGATGTATCTTTTTCCACCTGTTTGCCTCCATGGAGATGCTATTGCTTTGTCTGGAATGTCCCATAGTATAGATTTAACGGAAGCAAGAAGGTTACAGTCCTGCACTACATTACAATTCAGATCTGTGGAGAATCGCTCCTCATAGAAGGAATTGCTGTGTTTTTGAGCAATGTTCCATGGTATAAAATTACAAAACAGAAAACGCACATCAAAGTTCTTGTAGAGGTGCAAATGCAAAGAACAGCATTTTACAAATGAAGAAAATATACAGCACAGTCAGATGGTTGATGTCCAAAAGCTTTTTTCTGAGTGTAATATGCATTTTTTTCACTTTTAAATGACTATAAACATATCCTTAGCATTTAGTTATTACAGGTGTTTCTACCTGCTTCTTCTCTGGCTTTTAACACCGCATGAGTTGTGTGGTCCTCAGTGTCTTTTATTTTATATATATATATATTAATTTATTAATTAATTTATTTTTTTATGTATTTTATGGGTTTTTTATTTATTTATTGCTATCTTATGGCTTTGCTCTTATTTGATTTTACTGGTTTATTGTTTTAGGACTAATATGTTTTATTTGTGTTTAATGAGTATTTATTTTATTATTATATTATTATTGTTGCATTTAGTCTGTATTTGTGCAGCACTTTGGAAACTGTTGTTTATGAAATGTGCTATATAAATAAAGTGGATTGGATTGGATTCTATTTCTTAAAAATACAATAATTCCTACTGTGAACAGATCCACAGATCTCTCCACAGATCTAAATAGTATTATAATGTACTTCTGTTTTTTGCTTGTCTCCCTTGTAATAGATAGGATAGGTCTATACTATGGAACATTTTAGACAAAGTAATAACATTTCTATGGAGACATCAGGTGGCGGACCCTCTACTTGACTTTTTGTGCACATTTAAAGCTCATGTGTATTTATTAAGCTCACCACACACTACAGGATGTTTGAGTAATAAGCAAATGTGAGACAAAACCACAGACATGAGGAGAACTGAATGAGATTTTAGATCTTACAAATTCTGTGTCATTTTGTCTGCCCCTGATGCTCGATTTCATTGGCTGCTACGGTGATGTTTTGTGGTTACAATATGACAGAGCCTGATGAGTCCTAGTTTTAAAATCACACTTGAAACCACAAACATGACCAAAACACTGTCTTTCTTAATCGTTATGTCTTTTCACTAAATACAGTGGTAAAATTGGCCCACTTTATGTCCACTCAGCAAAATCACATTGATTGACAGGTAAATGGACACGGATTCTGAGCTCAAAGCTGTATTCTCCTAGGGGTCATTTCAGGCAACAGAATTGATTCTTTGGCCTTTTGCCCACTACTGATGAGGCTATATATAGAGACCATAAGTATTTATTGAACATCTACTAATACAATGGATTAACTTGTGAGCCGAGCGTGTGTCAACCATAATCAATGACAACAGGACAGTTTTTCACATGTTTTCATCTGTAAAATGGATTGCTCTTATTGTTGACCCTGACGATCATGGGTTGTTTGAGTAACCCACTGCCAGGATCATGAATAAAAGGTGATATATGTCAAATTTACTTTTGTTTTCAACCACAATTCAAACCCTCACCATGCCTCATTTATGCATGTGTCAGCTATTCAGTAACCTATTTTCCCCAATTTTTATGATAAGGTTAACGTTAGCCTTTATTATTATTGTATATTATTGTATATTATTGTATATTATTATCCCCACAAGGAAATTTGTCATCTGTATTTGACCCATCCTTCAATGCCGCTGGGGCACCTCCTCAGAAGCAGTGGGCGCAACAGTGCCGCACCTGCAGACCCATCTCTGTGATCTTAATGCTAGGCTTGGTCAGGACTAGATTAGCTGGAGGACTCTACCAGTGGTGCATGTTTTTTGGGTTGATGGGAGAAACTAGAGAGCCCAGAGGAAACCCGCCCAGACACTGGAAGAAAATGCAAACTCTACACAGAAAAACCAGGGCAAACACAGAACTTTCTCGCTGTGAAGTGTTAGCCACTCAGCCACTGTCCAATAATAGACTGTAGCAGAAACGTATGAATGGAGGAGAAGCAAGCATGATGTTTACTGGGTCCTCTCCCGCAGTGCCCCCCAGAGGAACAGAAGGCAGAGTACACGCTGTGAGGCTCAGAGTTGGAGGTGTGGAGATGACAGCATGAAGCAAACAAACAAACACTGTTTTAAGAGGTATCAAAATAACAGAGATGAGAGGTGGTCACTGAACTTACTGGCAACAATTATAGTGATGATATAGCTCGGCTCCTTGGCTTTACGACTGGTGAATTGGCAACTGAGCAGAATGCTTGGCACAACGAGGCCTACAGAATACGAGCAGCTCTGTCCCTGGGCACCGCTCATGATGTCAGCGATGAAAATGTGGGCTCGAGGTGCAGGACGCTTCTTATAGAGCATGACCTTGTAATGATTGGCTGACCGGTGAATGCACTTACCATATTTATTTGGAATAGTACTTGAGTAATTCTTTGGCTGATCCAGCTACCTTTCTGTATAACTGTTTTTGCATCATTTAACAGCACTGCTCATTTAGCCATATAAAACTTTTCTTGTGGAGAAGAACTTGTTTCTATTGTATGCTCTAAATAGAGGCTAGTTAGTGGCAGTTTGTCACTTAAAAGAAAAGAACACAATAGTGCAATGTCAAGCGGCATGTCATCTCGCGGTTCATCAAGATAGCAGGATGGTATTATCCCTGTCGTCTTCACCAAGCAGCTGCTGAAGCCTTTAGCGAATGTGCCCAGTCTGAGGCCTGTACAAATGAGTTATTGACAACTATAATGACCAATCACTCTTATGGACACTGTTAGACTCAAACTACTGACTATCTGCCCAACATATAAATACACGCACAAGCAAAACTATGTTCCCTGTTACAGTTTTATACATGGTCATAAGCAAAATAAATGGGGTAAAAAGTGATGCTACTTCTACTTATTGAAAGGGTCCATATTACACTATATTCTTTTTTTATTTAGTCCATCAGGGCAGTTATATAGATTGATGTATTGTACAGTAAAAGAATCAAAAAAAGTATATTCAATAGTAATAGTAATGATGATGATGATGATGATAATAATAATAGACATGTACATGTACGAATATACATACATGCACACACATATATATACATACATGCATTCATACATTCATACACATATGCTTGCATACAAAAATACACACATGTATATGCATATGTCTACATACCTAAGTACATTCCCAGATTTTAATGCATGAAAAGAACATATGAGTGATGCTGCTCCTCTCTATATTGCATCTCCAACAGTGATTTGAGCTGGTAAGCCCTGCCCTATGCATCTTAACTGGTGTCCTATAGAATCTATAAGGGATTTTAAACTGAATCAATTTAGATTTGGCATCTCTCATAGGAATCAACATATTTTTAATCATTGTGGCCCATTCATTTTTTCCAAAATGTATCTAAAGGTCTTTCTCCCCTGCCTTCCCATATTACACTATATTCTGATTTATTTTATACTGCACTTTCTTCATCAAAAATAGACTCTGGGCTGTGACACCCAAACTGGAGGAGTGGCTACAGCAGATACCAGGAAAATTCATGATTCAAGACATCACAGAGAAAAAGGTTCTAACGTGGCTTAACACTCACAAGACTCAATTTTGCGTAATATAGGACTTTTAAATATAAACTGAAAGTGACATACTGGCATCTTGGCAAATATGGAGATTGCTCTGACCATAGCAATCACAGGAGCATGAAAATAGTTTATATGTGTAATGCATAATAAAATCTTTCCGTTAACTTGTATTTGTGTGTATAATTCAACGAAAACTTGTAGCTGGAAAAGTTACCTTAGCTTACCTTAGTAGGGTGCATTGCATCCACAGATTCACATCCTATCACGACCAGTCTTGCTTTAAATGTACCGAGAGTCGCCCCAATCTACAGTACAAACCCATGCACAGAAGGAGCACAGTACTGTCTCAAAGTGCTGTATATTGCCTTTACATCACATGCTGGGATGAGACTATCTAACCGAGCAAGAAAGAATCAAAATCACATATTGCTAGAGAGCGGGCTGTAAGCTGCCCTAAAGTTCACTGAACATACATCACATTGGAAAGCCATTTATAAAGCTGTCAGTACACCCAGCAACCTCCGCCTGACTTTCATTACCACTGTTATTTTAAGTTCTGGGCTGCTCCGTGCCATCGACACAAAGCAAACTGCAGCCCGGCCCTTCGGTTTGAAAGCATGAAGACACATCCTGGTCTATATATATTTACTGTGCCCTTCTGTAGAGCAGTCGAGACACCGGGAGAGGGTGAGTGAAGAGTGAATAATCCAAACTGCAGTGATGTGAGCTGCAGGCTTGGAGGAGGAGAGCTTCTCTATAAGACTTGTATAAGGTACAGTGGGTGCTACATAGTAATGTCAAGGGTGTTATGGAAAGGTCAAGAATTGCATGTTATATACTGTAGAGGGGTTATGACTATTTGTCCCTGTTAACATGTCGGTATATTTGAAAAAGCTTATAGTCATTAAGATCTGTGAGCAATGGAAGACAAATGCAAATGAAGTGGTAAATGGATTTGATTAGATGGCAGAGAGAAAGATGGAGCAATGATGCATTATGCTATTAATAATAACTGTTTCAGGTCATAAACCTTGAGAGTGAATTCAAGTCAGAGGATTCTTAAAAGTACTTTCTGAATGGTGTTGGCAGAATCGTAAACGTTATTGAGCACGAGCGCAAGCAAACGTCAATTCTCCTTCCTAAAAAGTGATGATTCATATTCTATAAATGTCTACTCGCTGATTACTAAACAATGTCCAAGTACTTTCCTGGAAGGTTTTCAAAATGATCAAAAAGGAATTCCTGAAGCATGACACTAACACTGAGTCCCTAACCCTAACCAAACCTAATCTAACCCTATCATATCCCCGTAGATTCAACCCTAACCCACCCCCCTAACACTATCCTAAACATACACCTAACTCTTACCTTAAACTACCTTAACCCTTGCACTATGTAACATTTCTGGTGCAGGGGTCCATTACTTCCCTCTATCTTTTGTGTTGCTTTTTTCAGAGTGTTCCACAATATGGCATTAAACCTATTAAGATAGATTTTTCTTCTTTTTCTTCCTATAGGGTTAGGATTAGGGGTTCTATATTTTATTTTACTTTTGTTTGTACATACACATCGTTGCTATTAGAATATGCTGTGATGTGTGAGCTACTGTGTCCAAGTAATAAAGTTATGTAACTATGCACTGTGTAACCAAAAATGTTATATACCATATTTTTCGGACTATAAGGCGCATCTAAAATCATTACATTTTCTCAAAAATCAACTTTGCGCCTTATACTCCAGTGGCCTTATGTATGACCTTTGGTTGTGTTTAACCTCCAACCGATTTGATGTTGTCCACATTAGTCTAATAACGTATTAGTGGGCGAGTCAGGAGGAGTAATATGTTGGCCACATATAGGGCGACTGTGCAACATACCGGTAGTTCTGCCGTGTGCTGTACAAGGACCCAAAATGCCACCATTACCATGCAGATTTCAGGTTTTGTATTTTAGTGTTAAAACTGAACAATGTTGAGAGGGATCCGGGCATGTTTGATGCCCAAATCACCCAACTGTTAAACTTGTATTTTTGTGTTAGCTACAACTGAGAGTTATTGTAAATTACCTGAATAAAGTTCGATTTATCCGACACGCGTTTTGTTTCTCTTATTGCGCCTTATAATCCGATGCTCCTTATGTGTGGACAATGACAGAAGTTGACATATTATTTGATACTGCGCCTTATAATCCGGTGCACTTTATAGCCCGAAAAATACGGCAGTGCCCCTTGAACTACACTGTGGTAAAAACATTTGTGCATCTCTGGTCCAGCATGATACAAAAACAACTGTTACAGGCCGTCCCTCTGTGTCCAAATAAACTGACAGATCTGTTGTTTGCCCCCCAGCCCAGAGTGCACTCCTTCAGGTGTTTTACAGCAGCCTGTCACTGCTCAGTTTATGTTAGGAGCTAGATCAGGACCCCATTACCCCGTTCACTCTGCTCCTTCCACCCCTTTTTATTAGCCGCTTAATGGCACAGATACATTATCAGAGCTAATAAGAGTCAAATGAAGAAAAGTAGTGAAGTGAGACTCCAGGAATTGGCTTTTCCCTCCACTGCACCACGACCTGACAGCCACCCCAAATACCCCCCAGCATCCCAGTGCTTCTCCATGCTACTCAGATCTCCTTCCCGTGCTAACATCTTCTATCTGTCTTCCTTTCTTCCGACGTTGCCGTGCCGACCCCCTACATCTTTCTTTGCTCCTTTCCGGGGGGATTGCCTGTTTGATATTCCGCATGTGTGGCAGGGCCGGCAGGATGGATTAAAGAACGGACAGGCCCCACAAACCAGGACTGATCTACGGGACAGCTTTTCAATCACTACCCCCTCTCACCCGTCGACCACTGCTCCTTCAAACTATATAAATAAAAGCGGGTGCACAGGAAGAGAGAGAGGGGGGGATCAAAACAAACAATGAAAGGGTTTGATATGGAATTTTATGAAGTGGCAATCTTGGTGGGCAAACATGGTGGTATCTGTCAGAGGAATTACACTGTCCTCTAGCAAGAAGCATCAGTCGTCACCACATGAATTAGTATTGTGCTCGTGCTTTTGGTTAAAGTTTGAGGAAAAGGGTTCAAACACCTGGCTCATGCAAAAGAAAAAAAAATACATAATATTAATTCATCTTAATTTTTTATTTTGTTTGTTTATTTATTTATTTTTACATATTTTATTTGTGTTTTTAATTATTATTTTTTGTACATCCCGGTTATGACAGTATTTGAGATACTGTGTATACATGTGTGCTGAGAAACCAGGATACTCATATCCCTGTATACATGATCAAATGTAGTATCATTAGTTTCTTGACATAATCCTACAAGTGCAAAAGTTAAATATGTTTTTCCAAACTTTTTTTTCTTTCACAACCCAAGTCAATATTGAATTTCTTTATAACTATGTTCATTCATATATTAAAACAGAGTAGTCCACTATATGATGTTCCGTTACACCTCAATAGAAATGTGCACACAAATAAACCAGAGCACAGCTGATCTTTGTGCGGACTCACAAAAGTGAAACTTAAGGTTCACTTTTGTTTTCTTCATATAGTCCTCTATATATTAAAGGCAGTGTTGATAAATAACTTTACTCTTCTACTGCGTGTTACCTGGACAAAGGAGGACGACTATGGGGAACTTTGCACAATGCGTTTGGCTGTGTCTATTCACACACGGCGCCACAATGGATATAAACACAACATATGTGAACTGCATTTTTACCAGAACTGAGGAGTAGGAGGATTTTGGCAGAGTTTTGGTTCATATTATCAGTTTGACTACCACTTGGACCACAATGGATATTACCACACTTATTTGAAAATGACACTTTTACCAGGACCTGGAGTTCGGTTCATGTTTTCTGTTTGTCTTCAGTTTTGCGTGGACACTACAGACTGAATAGATGTGGATTTATTATTATTACGCACTTTAACTTTGAGATTCTGTAAAATGCTGGATGTATTTTCGGGTGGATGTACATTTCACGCTGCAGCTTCATCTTCTTCATCTCTTCTGTTTTACCAGTAAGATGACACATTGTGCTTTGTTTGGACACAGGCCGAACTATGTTAAAACATAAGTGAGTTTATACGTGTGCAAGTTTAGCGCAGCTCTTTGTTTCACAATCATTTCACTCACTTTTTATGTTGGTCACTTTATTTATGTTGGCTACTGTTGTGATGAAAATACATAAAAGTATTGTATTTTGGACCACACTTGAATATGTTGCAGTAACATGTTTCCACAGTATCCTGGTTACTATTGGAATATACCAGCTGCAGTATCCATGATCATAACCGGAATACTGATGTGCATGTATATCAATATGGGCTTAAACCAGTCAAAGTTACAATTCAGACCTGTGGAGAGAAGTTCCTGCTCACAAAATGCCTTTTTTATTGAATAACTCCTAACAGATAGGCTTCGTGCAAGTTGTGGATCTCTCCTTACCATTCAGCTAATTTCGGAATAGAACCTGAGGAAAATCTAATATCATCATTGGATTTTGCCCAGTATACCCTCTCTAAAATAACTGTTATTATTGCTGCATTCATGTGGTCCTCGGGAACTTAGGGAAATAGTTTTCTGAGTTGAAAAATGCACTTGTCAGAAAAAATAACTTGGATCTTCTGCCTGACTTCACCTGACATCACCTACTCTGAGGAGATGAGTGAAAATCTGCTGATTTTTCAATTTATCTTACATATTTGAGCTCCTGGACTCAAAGTTATTAAATTTAGGGGTTTACTGTCAGCGATCCATATCATAAGAGCAAAAGATCTGCACAAGAAAGACCCGTGAATACAACTGTTTAATTTATCCCCAATGTAACGTTAACATTTAGAAGGTTTACAGCTTTAACAGCTCTTAAAATTAGCTCCTTTAACCACCGTGAATGAGCAAGCCTTGAATCACTTCTCAGAACCTCAACTTTCCGAGAACAAATTAATGAATGAATGATTGCAGAATCTTTTGTCATATGTTGAAAGTTTTTTTTTACAAAGCAGTTTTATTATTCACAGATTTCCTTTTTATAGGTGACATTTAGGAACATTGTGCCCAAATACGAACGGTCCTATTTTCTGTTTAGTTTTTACCCAGTGGTTAGAACCAACCATTTGATTTCCAGTTTGATCCATGTTTCTTATATAAACGCGCCGCCGTCTCCCCTGTTTCACCCATGTTTATTTTCTTGTTTAACCTTGATCCATAAACCACTTAGTTTTCATTTGCAGATCTCTTATGTGGCTAACTCTGCTACTATTTCTGCCTTGACTTTTTATTGGATCAATACGGCCCACTGAGACTGACATTAGGGGTATTATATGAATGTCTACAAGTGTGAATGTTACAACCTTGCCAGTACAACCTGCCTATTGATCTACCATTGTGGCTCATCAAATGTTTTGTGCAGGAGTGACACTTGAGCAATCACTTACAAAAGGGGAGATGGTTGAAGATGTGCTAAAAAATACAAAGGGAAGAAGACAAAAACCCTGACATTTCAAAGCCCTCTAAAGTATATAGAATTAAGTATCTTATATTTTATATAGTATATTATTATATAGTATATTATTATTGTGCATGAAGTTATCTGACATTGAGGTAAATACAAAAGACCTTTATGTCAGTACACTTCAGCATATCCACATTGTAAGTACTGCTAACAAAAAATAGCTGTATTACTTATTTCTTTATTCCTCAGGCCTTTTGATCTGTTGATTTCAGATAACAAATAATATAAAAACAACACCAACAAATCTATGTATGTGTTATTACTGACTCTCACTTCAGCTATTATAAATGAGCCCTATACGGGGGCTCAGTGATAAGAGCGTCAAGCATAAAGGCAGGTGATTTGATCCTTGGGCAAGGCACTTCCATTCTGCAGATAGCCATGCCACTGTAGGGAGTGGTGTGAAATAGTAAGCTAGAACAAAGTAAACAAAAGAACAGTGGAACAAATCCGGTGTTGTGACACTACTGGTAAATAAATACATGTATCACTCTAAAGTGTCAGAATTCTTTTGAATGAAAATGTAGGTGTGGATTCTAAAAATGGCATCTTAAGATCACCATTGTTTTAACAATAGGATTAAATATTCTATGATGCAATGATACAATCCTGTGTTCAATATCACAGTTGAAGTTTGCATTAATTTAAACTCTCAGGGAAACAGGTAACTTATTATACGACTTGAATGATATCGGTGTGATGAAAGACTCATTATCTTCTAAACTGTCATCAATACCACAGCGATCCCTATCACTGCCATGACCCGTACTACACCCACCAAGGTCAGCAGTGTAAATATATATGTTCTCACAGCATGCATATAAAGTTGCACATAATGTTGTTGTGAGCGACAGAAAGGAAAGAATGTGCTCAGCACTGAGCTCGCTCCTGTGATCCCTCGGTACACATGTCTGCATTTCCTCCCTGCCATGATAAAATTTCTCATTTTCATGCCCTGTAAACACAGATGGCTTCCTGATTACTCTGTGTATATAGCTGTGTACTTGTGTGGGCATGTACATACATAAAGGGCTCTGCGGATAATTCATATTTTATGGACAGAACAAGTCAAGTGTGAAAAGTTCAACAGAAACATCTAGGAAAATGAAGAGTGTCAATGACATTTTAATCCAGCAGGCAACCATGTAAAAACAGACGTGTCTCATTTATCCACCATGTGCACGCCAGTGCCATCCATGCTCTGTGACAATGGGAAGAGATGTCTTTGTTGTGCAAGAAGGTCAAGGGGAAAAATGTGAGTTACATTAACAGATTGACATGTAATGATAAATAGATTTTCTGTTGTACTGACAAACATGCACTTGTGTCCTCACTGTGAGTGGGCGTGCATCTCTACCAGATTCTTACTTGACCTGAAAGAGGGCCTATTTCTGCTTGGCTCTTTGGAAATGTTTCTTTGACTATAATCTTCTGCAGTAGGCCACGGCTTATCTATGTCTATGGAGAATGTGTCACCACCAGAAAGTCACAGCAACAAACTACTGAATATTAGTTATAATGCTGTTACCTAATCAAAAACATACCAGGAATTCTGTTTTGTTTCATTCAGATGCTTGAGTAATTAGTCATAATAATACATCTACATCAACATCTCCAAAGCTCAAAACGCTCTGCATAATAATACATCTACACTCTGTTCCACCTTGTGATGTCATGCAGTGGTAGTTTGCAAGTTAGCAGCTCCTTTTTACCACCAGTTCAGTAAAGATTGGCAATTCCAGATCTGAAATCATCCAAATGATTCCACTATAAGTATACAGAGTTTAAAAAACAGTGGAGCACTTCCTGTACCACCACACTATAGGTATACAGAGTTTAAACAGTGGAGCACTTCCTGTACCACCACATGACATCACAAAGTGGAATGGAGTGCTTCCTTTTTGAAACTCAACTCCAGGTCTATTTTTGATTTTTGAAAGATGAACACAACTCCAGGTCTATTTTTGATGAGGAAACAACATTATAACTGATCATAGCATAATACAGGCCCTTCAAGTAATTAGGAGAGAGAAAACTATGAATTAAATCGTGTCTATATTATTGTTTTTCATATTAATAGAAAAGAGAACAAGGTGCACACTTAAAATGCAAAACACATTCACACCACACTTCAGTTTATTCTTATTCAGCCTTTTTGTTGTCAAGAACTACTTTTGCCATGTATCCATTTTCATTAATTTTTATTTGTTTCTTACTTATTTTGCAAATCACTATCAGTATAGCAGTCGCCTCTCAGGACGTCACACGATTCTTGATTTAATAAACAGATTTATTCAGTAATCCGAAGCAGCTTTACAACCAGTATATATATTTAAATGACATGCAGAGATAACACTACTTGAGTTGTACTGACAGATAGGCTCACGTTCCTGTAATCACATGTTTTATAGGCCCATCTTCTCAGTGGACCATGACTTAATTAGTGAACAGTTCCAGACATTTCTCTATATTTCACACCACTAGACTTGTAATAATGGGGTGTTATGTTTATAGATTACATAATGAACATCCCTCTGAGCCATACGCAATGCTACGGCTCACTACTTTTATTCCAAATTAGAATGCATAGGTGGACTTTAATATCTCCCAAAGGTGCGATTTATTAATTTTATTCAAATCTTAAGAGACTTTCATTTCACATCTGAGAGGCAGGAACATAGCGGCACATAATAATTATTTCATATCTCTTCAAATATCACTTTCAAATGGGGGCGGGGGTGCGGATGGGTGCCTTTGGGCTGCGCGGTGAGTTGGTAGGTCTAAGGTTTTTTGGACTATTCTTTGAACATCAATCAGGTCCTGACACTGGGGGAGGTGGAGGGAGGAGGGTGGAGGGGGCTCACATCACTCACTCCTCTTCCTCGTCCTTCCTCCCCCCGCCTCCTCTGGACCTCTCTGCTCCGGTGCAGGACGTGTTCAGGCACTATCAAAGTCACACAGAGAGGGCCGCTGACAGTAAAGACCCGAGGAAATAAGAGAAAAGAAAGGGAAATGTGTGACAGTTTATGTGATATGCAGTTGTCCATAATGATTGTGAAATATCTATGGAAGATTTTTAGCGTTAGCATATTTGTTGTTTTTCTACATGATACTTTTGCAAACGTGCACTGTGCAGCCACCTGTTTGTCGCCATGGAACTATTACTCTTTTCCCTTGATTATTAGTATGGAAATGGTAAAAATTCATGTTTTTTTTATTTTTTATTTTTTTTATTTGAAGGATATAAAACACCTGCAAATGAACAAATGCAAAGGAGATATGTTTGCCCAAATGCCCAACTATGGCAAGGAAAGAAGCAAGTAGCTGACCCTCCACCTTAGAAGTTACGTACATTGTGCACCTTTTATGCCAGTGGGTACATTTACATGTCAAGAAAAAATTTAAACACTGGAGAAAACAGATAACCCAATATCAGCTGGTGGTTACTGGCAACCAGAATGAATCTGATTACGTAAAACTGGTGACATGGATCAATAGATTGGCAGTGGATACGTCCTGACCATCTATGCCTGTCCGTCCATGGGAGTGGATCTCTCCTTCACTGTGGTTCTCCTCGAGGTTTCTCTGTTTTTTCCCACTGTTTTCTTTTTTTTTTGAGTTTTTCCTTGCCGAAGAAGGAGGGTCTAAGGACAGGAGATGCTGGGACAATTATCCATTTGCCTGCTTGTTCTTGGACATTCTGTATTTTTGAATTATTAATTATGCCTGCTTGTGGACATTCTGTATTTTTGAATTATTAATTAATTATCCATCTTCTTCCTCGGATAAGCGGAAGAAGATGGATGGATAATTAATTATTATTATTTTTCTCATTCTGCTTCATTCTCTGACATCTCTGTTTGCTAAATTAACAATTTTGTGAAGCCCACCGAGATAACTGCTGTTGTGATTTTGGGCAATACAAAAATAAATTGAATTGAATTGAATAGATTAAGGTGCACTATTTACGACTATTACTATTATAACTCCATGGAGAATAAACATGCCTGTGTCCATGTAGACAACCAGGTAATGTGTCCGGGCCAAGTTGCAGGTCAGATCTTTGGAGAGTTGAGCTTACTTGCGTAAAAAAATAGATGTAAATGGACCTGTGAATGTGAAAAACCTGTTCCCTGTTTGAAAATGTCTCAAATATTAGTAATTTCTATGATTTTAATGAAACTAATCCCTACATTCTACTCATAGCAGTTGAGCTCTTTAATTAATTAATAAATCTTTACTTTTTTACTTATGTAAGCATTATGTAAGCATTATACAACGAGGAGCTGATAAACATATTTAAATACCTACTTCCTCCTTCAAAAATCATTCGCTCCAGTTTTAAAGTCTATTCTACAAGGCCCATAACTGTAAAAAACAAAGCCATACTAACTCACAATGTTGTCTTTAGCTGTCAATCTCCTCTCGCCGTGACCGTCTCCCTCTCTGTCAGTAACTTATAAATCCTGTACCAAAACACACCTTCTCTCAAGGGTTGGAAGGGGTAAATGTCCTAATATTCATATGCAGCTTCATATATTTGGGATTAGAGGTTATCACGTCACTCTAAAACAGCCCATCTTTCATTAGGCTGCAATGCTCCGGGGAAGAGCTCCAAATGTCATATATGAGCTGTCACTAAGAGAGCGAGATGGATGGCTGCTTCATGCTCCATAGTTCTTCTGCTCAGTGATAAATAGTGTCAAGGAGTCATCGGCAGTCATAAAATAGACTTTACCTGAAAAAGGGGAAAAAAAGTTATACTAGTTAGGTGGTTAGAATGGAGAACAGTGGTGGAAAGGTCTTATATTGCACAAAATTGATTCTTGTGCACTTTAAACCATGTTAGAATGTTGTTACCTCCTCAAAAACAGACCTGTAGTTGTGTTTTATTTCATTCACACTTGTTTGAGTAACTGTCTATTATCTCTAAAGCACAAAATGCTCTGTTCCACATTGTGATGTCATGAAATGCAGCTACATTAACAGCTACTTTTTACCTTTAGTTTAATAGAGATCGGCAATTCCAGGACTGAAATTATCCATATGATCGAAATAAAGTTGTATGGAGTTTAAAAACACAGTGGAGCACTT
>KN515404.1:22390-36023 GCA_000787155.1 Scartelaos histophorus
TAGTTGGGTGGTTAGAATGGAGAACAGTGGTGGAAAGGTCTTATATTACCCAAAATTGATTCTTGTGCTCTTTAAACCATGTTAGAATGTTGTTACCTCCTCAAAAACAGACCTGTAGTTGTGTTTTATTTCATTCACACATGTTTGAGTAACTGTCTATTATCTCTAAAGCACAAAATGCTCTGTTCCACATTGTGATGTCATGAAATGCAGCTACATTAACAGCTACTTTTTACCTTTAGTTTAATAGAGATCGGCAATTCCAGGACTGAAATTATCCATATGATCGAAATAAAGGTGTATGGAGTTTAAAAACACAGTGGAGCACTTCCTGTATCACCATCTCACGGTGGAATGGGGTATTATCTATTTGAGAGAATAACTCTAACCTAAATATGCAGATTTTTTGAGTCAAATGTGTGAATGAAACAAAAAAAAAGTATGTTTGTGATGAAAAAACTACTTTATAACATAGATAAGAACTGAATGTTATAAAATACATGTATGGAAGTGGTACAAGCAGTATTTTCTGGCTTGCAACTCTTAGTTACAATAAAAAATATATAAAAATTACAATTTCTACAGAACTTAACAGACATTTAAAGGAATGCATAATGTTTGCACTTTTGCAACTATAAAAAACTCAAAACTTATGCAACACTTTATATCTTACTGACCAAATACACACTATATATTTTTAGAAATGTATAATGTCATGGCAGCAAGATCACAAATGTTATAAGTGCACTAAAGCCAGTCTAAAGTATCTGCACTTAAAAATACATTCGCAGGTCTTACAAAAGTCTCTCTCAAGTAGGCCATTCCACACAAACTTATATATTCCTTGTAATCATGAATAAATCACCAGTATAATTCCAGGCAATTGAATATAAATACATTTAGTATCTAGCCTGGATGTGGAGCAGGTGTAAAAAGCCTTTCTAGGGGAGCAGGTTGAAGGCTGTGAGACTGACACAGGTAAGTGGAGAGTGTGTGTGCGGGTGTGTGGGTGTGTGTGAGTGTGTGTGTGTGGAGTCGGAGCACTAGGGGCTCCACTGTCAGTGAGTGAACAGCTCATTAACACTGGGGTCAGCTTCATCAGGGCCCCAAGCTGTCATCACCACATCTCCAGCTCGCGCCCTATGTACTTCTACACACGCATGTACTTCCACCTCACACATTTATCAGTATGTTTCAAGTTGATGTCAATTATAAAACTTAACTGTGTCTGAAATATTCCACTCTGCAGCTTAAAACATATCCATCTTGCATTCATTTAATTTAATTAAAGTTGTTTTTATTGCTCAATACCTTGAAAAACATGCATTCTTACTGTGAGTGGGGTCACCTCTCCATAGATCTGACCTGTAACTTAGCTTGGTTGCATTATAAACTTGTTTTTTTTATGGAAATGGCCACGTCTAATACCATATTGTGCACATTCCAGGCAAAACAAAATCATATTGCTGAAGACAAATAGTGAGGGGACCTTTATTAAAGTATATGTCCATACAAAATAGTAACTTTCAGTAGCTTCTTGCTCATCAACTTGCTCATCTGTTTAACTACTTCCAAACCTTCTCTGAAAACCTTGTTACATCTCATATTAAAGAAACATTGTTCTGATGTAGGGTTGTTTGGCTCCAGGGAGATTTTACATGTTTGGATTTTTTGCCTGGAATGTTCTGCCCACTTTAATTTTAAGCGTTATCCCTACCTAACTCCCAAAACCAAACAAAATCATATCGCTGAAGACAAGTACTGAGGGGACCTTAAAGTATATGCCCATACAAAACAGTAACTTTCACTTGCTTCTTCAAACTTGCTCATCTGTTTAACTACTTCCAAACCTTCTCTGAAAACCTTGTTACATCTCATATTAAAGAAAATTGTGTATGATGTAGGGTTGTTTGGCTCCAGGGAGATTTTATATGTTTGGATTTTTTGCCTGGAATGTTCTGCCCACTTTAATTTTAAGCGTTATCCCTACCTAACTCCCAAAACCAAACAAAATCATATCGCTGAAGACAAGTACTGAGGGGACCTTAAAGTATATGCCCATACAAAACAGTAACTTTCACTTGCTTCTTCAAACTTGCTCATCTGTTTAACTACTTCCAAACCTTCTCTGAAAACTTGTTACATCTCTTATTAAAGAAACATTGTGTAGGCTCCAGGGAGATTTTATATATTTGGGTTTTTTGCCTGGAATGTTCTGCCCACATTAATTTGAAGCTTTATCCCTACCGAACTCCCAAAACCAAAGCATATACGTATACACCACACCAGAGCTGTATCTCCTTTCATTATAACTCTTGACTCTGATGCCTTCCCTGCCTCCAGTGTTATGGCAGACACATAACAAGCCTACAGTATACAGCAGCTCAGTGCCCTCTGCCTCCTTTCAACCCGACTGTCAAACCTCCCAGACAAACAGTGTAACAGTGCCCAGGTGAGTTACTCTATCTGTTTGCATGACTTCTAAGACTGAACCTTACCTGACTCCATCTCCCTTTGCCTTTAGTCTGTCTATGTCACTTAGCCTCTGACATCTTAAAATGTTTGTAAATATTTTACTTTTACCATGATTTTTCATTAAAGCTGAAATATACAGCTTTTTTCTCATAAATGTTTAAAATCTGTTTTCCCCCACAGAAAGTGCATTGTAAAAGCAGAACATTGTGACAAAATCAGATGGGAGTTTTTATCTAGTTAGAAAAAACTTTTATATTTATTGCAAACTTGAGGCATGTGAGTCACTATAGGGCGTCTGGGAGGAGAGCTGATTGGCTATCCAAGAGTGATCCATTCTGATTCATTTTTTTTTCTGTCTGAAAAAGCTGTTCTAAAGCTGCGCAAGTGGCCAAATATTTCTTGCTCGAGATGTGCCAAGAGGTTTTTGAGAGCTGGGAATAGTTAGATAATACATACTTCATTTTTCATAGTTCTGAAGACAAATCTAAAGTTTTTCTGATTTTAACTTCTGTCGGATCCATAGATGGTAGCGTTCGACTCCAGTCAAATGAAGCTCATCGAGACTAGCAGTTATAGAGGACATATTTGGAGCCTATTTCAGGGGGGGCTCATGAACTATGTCAATTAAACCTTATGCAAACACTAGCGAAAGTGATTTTAGCAAAATAACACACCTGATTTGTCGGCTTTTACTGCTCTGATTTTTTTTTTTTTTTTTAAGCTTTAAGAAAAAAAAGTGTCTTAACATGCAAAACACAGTCCTATAAAACCATCTAAACCATAATGAAACAGTAAAATAAAAGCACCATGTATAGCGGGTTAATATACATTTTAAGGCCAAAATAGCAGTATTTACATAGAGAGGAACAGCAGTTTTTCAATAGAAGAGTCGAAGGAGCTGGAGGCACGTCCATGCTCACTTCCTGTTTTGAATGTGATGGTTAGCATGTTAACTATGTCTATTTATATATATAAAGTCTATACGAAGGTCAGAAAAAAGACTCAAATCTAAACTAAATCAAACTACACACTACGACACGTGTATTTTTCATGAAGTTACGTCAAAACGGAGACAAATTAATGGTTTGATGATTGTATTCTTGCAACAAATAGGATCCGGGTTGCAAAATTATGCGTAATCACTTCATCTAAAAATATTTCTTGTGTTTACACGGTGTTGTATTCAAGGGGGTATTGTAGCAGCCTGTGTATTTCTGCAGCTATATTTATTTATAAGTCTTCTGTTACTAAACCTTGCCTGCCTTTATCCTGGCTCTTCTCTGGATTGTCACTCCTCTCCTTTCTCGTCTGTTTTGCAGCTTTGCCTTTGACTCTTGGTTCTTCCTGAATGCTGTGTGCCAATAGGAGTCCATTCTACTTGTTTATCCCTTTCTCTTTCAATAACATAACACAGAGGACAGATTTAAACTCTGGTCGACAATACAGTCAAATCCACTCTATTGTGGATCCTATCAGGTATTCAAGTGTGTGCTGTAGGTTCACTGGGAGAAAACAAGAGCTGGAAAACACAGCGCTACGTGTCCTGAATCATTCTCTAAAGCTGCAGTGCGTAACTTTTCTGATGATGGGTCGACCACCTGCTTTGCTTCCATGGCGATATTATTTTTGCCTGGATTATCTCACAATATGGCACAAAACATATCCTATCTTATACAATATTTCTTCATGAAGACAAACCTGTGACAGCATAAGGCTAGTTTACAGGTCAGATCTGTGGAGAGGTGGCCACATTTTCAGTAAGAAAACATATTTGTAAAGCTGAGCAATAAAACACCCATTAATTTAGCCAACATATAAAGGGTAAATTTAAATGCAATGCCATATTGTTGAACCTGACAGGCAAAGCAACAACATTTCCATAGAAATAATCATGTGTGGATCAGAAAGGTTTTGCACTGTATCTTTAATACAAAAATAAATTAATACAATTCTGATCTGATTTTCCTTACAAATCAGTATTTTATGTGTCGTGTTGAACCCGAAGCTCTGCCATCATCACTTGCTAATAATTAATATTAATAAATCAATATAATAATTGTTGTGAATGAAAGCAAGCAAGGCACATGCTTTACAGAATATGTATCTATACTGTATGTACTTAACAGTAAAGACATTATACATTGAAATCACAATTAAAAAACTGATAATAAAAGTAACAAGAGTGAGCATAAAAACCTTTCAGTCTTATCCTCAGCTAAACAGAAGTGTCTGGATCCTGCATTTGAACATTTCAAAGTAGAGGTCTGTCTCTCCTGTATCTTCTGGAGCACTTCTCCAGAACTGATCTTCAAACTGAAACTCCACAGATTTTGATTAAAATCAGTGCTTAAGACTTCTGGATTTGAGCTGTGATCTAACAATCCTGGGGAATTCATAACTGTGTGTTTTTGTAAGTGCTCAGAGGGAACAGACTAAACAGGGTTCATCAAACAACCATGAATAAAGCTGAATACAACTCCAAGTAGGTTTTTGAAGAGGGAACAATATTATAACATGGTTAACAAACATTTTTTTTTGATTGTGTCAATTTTTTTTATACTTTATTGTGTCAAAGATTCACAAAAAACATTACAGTAGACATAAAATTTTTGCTTTTTGTTGTTTTTTGATCCTAATTCCTGCACCAGTGCACACAGACACTGGGGCATCTGTGGGAGCTGGAGTTACCTGTAGGTCAGTAGATCTGACCGCTCAACCAATAATGTTCATGTTGAGACACTACTGAGCTACTGTTGCCCACAGCTACTGACACATAATTAGTACTGAATCAATTTTAATCTTTTGAAATATGAGAATGGCAGCTTCTATTTTCACATAATTCTATTTTTAACCTGTGAGCTTCCCACAATATGGCAATAAATGTCTCAGGAAATAATGCAAAGTTAAGTAAATGCAAATAAAAGTGTAGTCAGTGTAAACCCAGCCACATCACTCACTCTTCTATTTCTAATGAGTCTATTGTGTGTGTGAAAACCTGCTTCTCTCTGCTCTTACTCCTGAGGCCAGGCTCTGAACACCATTCGGCCTTTTAAATGGAGAGTTGATTGTTTTTCATGTTTATTCACAAGCCACAGATCACCAGTCTCCAATAATCGCCTGTTTCGACCAAGGACAATTTGGCAATATCATGAATAAAAATGATCTTAATAATAAGAGCGGAGAAAAGACCCATGGCAACTATGAATACCATTATAGGCTGATCAGAGGCTGTTAGTGTCATTTATACGGCCAGTCAAACAGTGCAGGTCCTGCTTCAGTGCAATGTTTACAGTCTTTGATTCGCTTTCAAGACTCTCTAAGGTGCAAAAGTGGTTTTAGTGGTGCGGTAAACCACTGCTGTTTATGTATATTATTGAATTAACGGCCACAGATACAATTAAGTTCTGTCAAATCAAATGTGTTAAATGGGCAAAAGGGTAGACTTCACTGCTCCCTAAAGAGACATTTGGATTTTCATGCCTTAAAAGTATTGAATATTGATACTTTGCCGCTGATGTCATCAATATTTCCTGCAGCTAACTGAAAGCACTACTCTGTGAAGCTCTCTTACGCACATTAGACTTTAATTTGAGGTCTATTTTCACACAATCTAACCCGAAAGCTCTGGTTTAGACAACTTTTTTTCAGTTTGTTTCTCGCCTTTTTTGTTGAAAACACTTACACGGGAGCATGAAGACTTGTAGTGATCGCAGGCTCCTGAAAATATGTTATTTAAATCAGTTTTATTTTGTTTTTATCCGAGTTTTCTGGAGATCTTGAAATTTTTACTTTTTTTTTCAGTGTTGTACATCAGGGACAGACTGGGACCGAAAAACAACCCTGGACTTTTCCATTCTGACAGTCCTGGTGTGCATTGTGTCACCATGGTAACTGCTACATGTATCTCTAGTGGGGGGATGTTTAGCGCACCCCCAGAATGATGTAAAGCCTCAATTACCAAACAGGCTATGGACAACTAACCTCATAATGAGTTTGGACATAAATACAGACATGGCTTTAAAATGGTGTTGCTGCTCTCAAAGTCCCAACGTTCTGCGATTATTAGAATAGCAAATCTTTAACGTCATGCTAGCCCTAAAGGTACACTTAGCTAATATACATGTTGTCATTCCTATATTCCCTAACAATTTATCATATTAACACATGAGAAAGTCATGGTGTCTTTGTCCGAGCATCCATACTTTAAAGCAGGCTTAATAGAACAGTCACAGCAATTTGCCTCCCTTCCAATGCCCTTGACCTAGATGGCCAAACTTTCAGGGGAGTAGAGAATTAAAAGAGAACAGAAAAAAATGTTCTTTGGGTAGTAAAGTAAAGGTTGATGATGGTGATCAAATATAGTATTTTCCTTGAACTCCTTGAACTTTCCTCGTAATATTAATATGAAGGACAGTAAAAAAACACAATATTCCAGGGGGTTGCTGGAGCAGTTTTGTCTCCCAGGTAGAAGAGGCTTATCACAGAGGAGCAGAGGATCACACTAATTACACCAGTGAGCTGCAGAGCAGTCATTCAGTCAGTGTATAGTACTACAGGGAGTAATGCAGACACCAAACTGCACACACTTCATGCTTAAAGGAGCATTGGGTAACTTTGGGTAAAGGAGGGTCCAACACCTGCATGTCTCCATGAAGACGCTTATTTTAAGTAATGTTCCAAAGTACAACATGAAACTTCTCTGTCTGCACAAGCAATTGATACCACCAGGTCAAATTAGAGGTCAGATCAGTAAGAAAGTGTTGTTCAAAGTATTTATTTTGAAACATAATGTAAATAAATTAGTGCAGTCAGTGTATTATAGAAAGGTTTGCTGAACAAATGTTTCAGAAATAAAAAGGTAAGAAAAAAAAAAAAAAGAGTAATGAAACAACTCTCTTAACTTGTGTCTCTCAAGTCAATACAAATGAACATAAACGTCAAGCTAAATCCGTTATAATAGATTCATAGTTAGACTTTAATCTGGAGTTCAGTTTCACCCAAAATTCTAATATGGACAGTTAATCCCTCTTTTAAAGATTCCTTATTGGCCTGGTAACGGTTTTAGAGGTTTTAAATTCACTTCATCTGACTTTGAGACCTTTATTTTAATGAAGCAAGGTGCAGTGGGCACAGCACAGCCAAGTGTGCCGTGGCAACAGGATGGGATGAGAAGGAATCTATTAGCATACATTAAATGTGGGCGGGTTCAGGGTTGTAACTATCATGGCCAATCACATGGATCCCTACAGCCTCTTAAAGCAGATGGCCTTAGCATAATGCACTGACAGTTGGCTGATAGAGAGCAGTCGTGTTCTGGTCCCTCAAGAGGACGTATATGACACAAAATAATAATGTTAATGCTGAATGTGAATTGTTTCGACGCTTTCAACGAAACGTTTTAGGTTGGCTCTGAAAAGGCCCTATTGTGCAACATTTTAGTTTTTTGTCCTTAGAAAAAATAAAGTAAGACCGTGTCAACTCCCCTCACTGGGCCATAATGCCTTGTATTTTATATTCACATAATTTTGTCTTTATTGTTGTGAATAAAAAGTCTGACATGTTGAGTTGGTTGTTCTTTTCAGAGAAGATCCACATACTCTGGTGGAGGGTAAGCAACCTGCGTGTAAAGCTACTATAGAATTTAGCCGTTTGTTTTATAGGTCACCCAGGTCTTTATTTAAACAGTACGGGAAAAAAAACATTAAAGCCTCATTACCACCTTCCAGTCCTCCCACTGTGGACCACCCATGCTACTGTATTGTACAAAGCTTCCTAATGAAAAGGTCCTGTGTGTAGCAAAGGTGTAAATTTAAGTGGCTATTACTGAAATGTGTGGTAATTATGGGATATCTCTGGTGTCAGAAGGTCCCGGAGGCATGTGGCTTAACAAGTGCGCGAGACAAACAGAAGAACTACTTACCGCCAAGTTTGCCCAGTGTTATGTCCAATGTTATGTCTGCTTAAACTGCATTCTCATTCCTCCCAATTAGCCACATTTGGTTTCCGACACCTGGAACTGTAAACAGACTCTACAAGGTCCACATGAGCCACAGCACCGGGCAGCTGAAGAGCTCCTTTCTGTAAGACGTCTTCCTCTCAGACTGTCTTCTCAGTGAATGGAGCTGGTTTGGAACAATTTACCTGCTCACATAAAAACTATCACCGGACAGTACCCCTTTAAAAATCAGAAGCCCTGGCGGTTGCAGCGTCAGCAGTGTCACCATGTACAAATTGTGAGTATAAAAGAGAGAGTATGGGAGGGCAGGAGGGAGGAACTGCTGAGGATATGGGATATTTTAATGTTTTTCTTCTCTTGAAAGATTGACTTTTTCTACCAATAATCCCATTGTTTTGTGTGAACAGTTTAAAAGCCCGTTTTTTTAGCCTATGGGTGCGTGAAGTGCCATGCCTGAGGATACAAAGGCAGTCTCAACTAGAGCAAATACTGCCCTACTGCAGTTCCCAGTGGTCTCCCATCCAAGCTTTAACTCGACCCAACCTTACTTGACTTCTGAGACCAGTCGCAAGGAGTTTTGACACATTTCACTGTTTTATGCTTTGCTTTTTTACTTTTTATTATGTTTTATTGTATTAAATTGTACAGTTTTTATGTGCAGCACTTTAGAAATAGTCTTTGTGAAGTGTGCTATAGACATTAAGTGGATTGGATACATGATAGTTACATATAGAGTGACTTCTCTATAATTATATTGTCATTCTCATGCAGTATTGTTGCAAGCTGCCTTGGGATTCATTGATTCACTGCTAAAATTAAACTATTTCTCAAAATAAATGTATGTAAATGCCCTAAAACTTTCAGTGTTTGTCGCATGGTGCTAATATGTCAAACTCCATCCTTATTTTTTCAGTGGTAAATCCTCAGCACAGATAGTCGACCCTTTCTCTACATCTTGCCATTGACGCACTGTATTTGCACGCTTAGACCTTGAAGTCTGGCTTAGATCTCCTATCAGCAGACTTAGGGATCCGCTCCCAGTCTGGAGGCCAAATAGAAATGGCTGATTATCAGTTGTGCCCTGAGACGTGGGGGGGAACTGCACAGCCAGGGAGCCCATAGAGAGCAGATAAGCCAGGGTTTACGGGTTAGGCCAGCTTTACAACGGCCTTGAGCCCTGTGGGAATGGGGGATATGAGCGTCTATATGTCCATACACCCCCTTGTATGAATGGCTACTGGGGCTGTACACGTATGTTTTCATGAAAGAGAGTTGATCGATCAACAAAACAACAATACACTTACCGGGGACTATGGAACTTTTCTGGTAGAGGGTCCGCCACCTGCTTGACTCCATTATGATGTTATTGCTTTTTCCAAGAATGTTCTACAGCAGTGGTCCCCAACTTTTTTGGCTCACGGACCGGTGTAATGTCAGACAATATTTTCAGGGACCGGCGTTTAAGGTGTGGTGGATAAATACAACAAAATAATATGATATGAGCTGCATTCCAAGTGGCCAAGCAGTTTTGAGGGCTTCATTGCCTCATTCGAGAGTCGGTCGTCGCATATTATGCAGAGCGGGCTCGGTGCGTGGGAATCTTCTGTTGGGATAAATCCGTATTTTAAGTAGGACTCCTGATATTGTCTATTAAATGTAGCTTTCTTTTTCTTGGAAGTCGTAGGCTCCTCTTCTGTCTCCTGGCTGGGCCTTTTCCCCTTTGAAAACTTTCCAAAGACGTTTGTTTTTACTGATTTTGCTGCTCCTGGGCTTCATTTTAGCGGTGACCGAGAAGAGCGCCTTGTCCTGTGTCAAGAGTGACATAGACGGATGTAACAGAGAATCGGGTAATTTTTCAGATTCTGAAATAAATAAAGTTATTTATTCTTTCTGTGCAGCCCGGTACCAAATGACCCACAGACCGGGGGTTGGGGTCCGCTCTTCTAGGCTATGGCATTTGATTTAACCTTCTCCATGGAGACAAGGAAGTCACATGACCAGACCAAGGTACAGGTCAGATCTGTGGAGAAGAGGGTGTGCTCACAGTAAAAATGCATGTCTAAATACAAGATATACTGTGCAAAGCAGTAACATCACAAGAATGGAAAAGTTATCTTTAAATGTTGGTACCTCTGCCACTCTGAACAGGTTGGCCAAGCTACCAAGAGGCATAGAAGTAACTTAAAATGTTACTTATCCTTACTAATTTAATAATATAGCAAGACATGGCTCATATAGGAATAATCTCCATCTGTCCCCACCACCCGCCTTCTATTTAATACCATTAAGCCTTAGAAAAGCTATATTTCTTGTAGTTAGCCTGGTGAGTGGGCGCCTCAGTCTGCTCTGTGTAGATACAACACTAAAGGAGGTGTTTGACAATCATTCTGACATAGATCCTGATGTGAGCACTTATTGAGTTTGACTTGAGTTTGTCTTAGTACGTAATAACATCAAAGCCAAAAGCTCACAGTCTCACATTTGAGCTGAGCTGGCACCAGGATTTGGAACATTATGCCTTCAAGTGATTGCTCTTAAGTACGCGATGGAGAAACAGCGGGGTGACAAGTATGCAGGATTCCTCAGCCAAATCAGGAGCCGCATGTTACCTAGCTCATGACTTGACAGGAGATTATGTAAAAAAAATAAAATAAAATAAACCTGTACGTATTCTGCCTGTAACCTCAATATTTAAAAGTACATCCCACTCCAGGATAAAGTAGAAAAGATTGAACTTGAGGAAAACATACTGGAAGTTGGTAATTTATTTTGCTTTATGGAGCAGAATGAAACCTATAGATATACAGCGTGTTATGGTGCACAAGAACAAAGTAGCCTAAATATTCCATGTATATTAATTTGCATTCATTTATTTAATATTTTATTAAGGCTGTGATACTAATCCTGGGTCACGCCACCGTAAATACTTTTTTAAAACTCCATCACAGGTATGTTTTTAAACTACTTCACTGTTTTTGGGTTTTTCTTTTTAGGTTAAAGAGGAGGTATTGAACTCTATCTTGTATTAACTCCTACAACATAATATATTTAAATGACCATGTTAGAAAACATATTTAAGTTTCTCGTTTTTACTGTATTGAGTCTCCCCTCTTTTTGCTTTATCAGCGTGCATTGTGCTAATTAAACTACCGAACATTGCATCAGGTTTATCCAGTCGTGGGTTGTGTATTTATGGAGAATTATTGCATGGATGACTTAGGCTCTTGGGTGAATTTTTGCACAGAATCTTACAGGTAACGTAACGAGGGTTTGACATGAACAGGTGACATCTTCAGGCACGTTTTTGGTGATTATAACTTGCTTAAAAAAGCATAACTCCTCTTTAATTAGTTAAGCGTGATGTTTAATATCTCTTTCACAGATTCAAATCACACCAATGATTAGAAAAGACAGCATTGTAATAGGCAAAATTAAAAGTAATTTAATTTAGTGTTTTAATATTTTCTTTCAGTCATTATTAAAATAAGCAAAACTTTTAAGACTTCAACAAGACTTCAACTTTAACAATGTGTGGGTAGGTGTTGTTAGAAATACTGTGAGGAAGCAGTGATCAAGAAGATAAAAAATATAGGAATATGGACGTAAAACCAGAAAACAGGAAGTGGAGGAGGTTTAAGAATAATGTACAGAGGAAGCAGGAAGTTGCCTTTGCTTGGATTTTTTTCCCCTCTTTTCTTTATTCCATAGATATTTTTTTTAACAATAACAGACAATAAATGTATATGTAAAATAACAATAAAAAATAGGAAGGACAATAAATAAGAACGTAAATATATAAATAGATAGACAGACAAATAACAAACAAAAAATTATAACAATGATTATCAACAGAAAGAGCTAATTGATTTTAAAACTGTTTTAAACTGGGGTTACAGCAGATCTGGAAGAAAGTATTTTGTTTCTTTTATACTGGGAACTTTTCTATTTGTGAGGATATATTCTCACAAACTAAGAATACGTTTGGAAACATACACTTACAACTTCCGGTGGGCTCTTTTCGTAGGAGTAAGTCTGACAAAAATCAAGGAAAAATGAGAAAATAGACCAGTTTTCTTCATCTACATGTCATTGTAGCTTTCGATTATGTTCGGATAATCAACAGTTAGAACCATACCTCAGTTGTCAGTAGGTGAGCCCAGTGTTGGAAACTGCACTAGAAGTTTTCATCACATCTTTCCAGACGTCTTCCTGGTTTGTGATGTAAGTTAGTGGCACTAGATGGCAGTAATGCAACTTCTTGGATGTACAGCCGCCGTTAAATCAGCCAAAGAAGAAGAACTTCCGTTTGGTTAGTGTGGGTGGCCAATGTGGGCGGAGGTACCTGATGTAGGCTCTGTGTTTGTGCATGTGCAGTTTGTGTTTTGTTGTACGGGTTTCACGACTGTGCCCAATTCGTCCCTGCAGTTGGTTTACGGCTCTGTCTGCACGTTGCCTCGGGGTGGTCGGCGTCGGTTTTACTGTACGTGATGACAATGAGCGAGGATTTTCAATTTTATGCTGCACTGCTGGACTACATAAGACTTTATATACAGAACAGTTTCACCCTATGTTGAAATGTTAAGAAATGTAGAGAAATCTGTGTGTCGGTATCCTTACTTGTTGTGTTACTTGTTGTTGGATTGTAAGCGGGCACCTCAGCACCGGCAGCAGTACAGGAGGAACTACACAGTACAGGAAGAACTACACAGCTTCAGAGTGTAGCCACCTGATGTGCAGGAGCCTGTACAAAGACTGTGGACCTGGCTCCAGGGAGAGAGGGAAGCGGGGAGTCCTGGAGGCCTTCTGTAGTCCAGAGAGTCTCCAGGATACTGCAGCTGGGAGGCTCTGTTTGTGATGGGGTTTGATTAATACACACACACACACACACAGAACCATGCATACACACATGCACACTATAGGCTATACAGTATTTCTGTTAGATGGTTTCTGTCTAATCTGTCCATAGGATGTTGTTCTAATCTGATTTTATAGTGCTCTTAGTTTCATCTGAACAAATAAAATAATCACAGAAAAACTGCATTGTTCTTTGCTTCTCCTGGCTTAAAATGTACATTTGATTATGTAATCTGTAGAGAGAGAGAGAGAGAATTAGAATTCTAAAAATTGCCTTCGTTGTCAAAATATGTCTCTGTCGTAAATAAAATAAATAATAATAATAAAAAAAAAAAAAAAAAACAGAAT
>KN515409.1:1797-18942 GCA_000787155.1 Scartelaos histophorus
AGAGTAACTTGACCGATTCAGTGGGAAATAATCTGACTAATGACTGTGAGAAAAGGGGTGAGAAGAAGCAACTGGATATCATGGACAAATGTAATTTCAAGTGTAAACAGTCCGATGTTGATCAAACGAATACTGACAGTGTTAAATATCGGGATGAAATTGGAAGTTCTTTAAAGCTTTTTAAAAATTCCACTAATGCTCCAATGCACTGGCCAAGAGAAAGTGATTTTAAAAGTGACTCTCTCATATCACAATTGAGTGGTGTGTCTGAATGCATGAAGACTCCCGTGAGAAAAGAAGCAAAAATGACAGGTGAATTTGCTGTACCCTACAAGACCACATACAAACCATTGTTCGAATGGGGCTCCACGCAGAGAAAAGCACAGACGTACATCGCCAAGTCTGACATACCAGCTCACAGCGTTCTTTATAATGTAAGTAGCATGATGTTTTAACCGTTAATTACAGTTAGGCCTGTCACCATAGCAAAGTTTGAAGCACGATATATTGCTAAAGACAACGATAAACGATCATATTGAAACTACTTCATGCCTCTGACACAAAACAGGATAATGCCATAGAGTATAAAGAAATGGACTAAGGGAGTGTGACACCACCCACAGTGTTTAGCTCCTGTCGACTTATGCTAAATTATGGACAAACGTTTAATACCAAAATGACCATATTCTCCGCAGCAGTTGCGGAGTGTGAGGTGACAATTTCCCAATGTAAAGTCAATTGGAAACAGTGTTGAAGGAGCTAAAACCACCCTCATGAACACTTAATTTGGAATACGGCAGCGTTTTCCATTTATATACATTCTATGGATAATCCCATAATAATACTGTATCTTTAAAGGGCATGAATTGCAACAAATAAATAACAGAATTAACTAATAGTTAGCTACAGAATTTATTTATTACGTAAAAATGGCAAAAATCTGAAATTGTACACAGGATAAATATTGAGCCCCAAAATATATTGTTCCAGCTTTTATATTAAGCGATAAGTCAATATAGTAGTTATTGTGACGGGTCTAACTACAATAACTTATTTATTTCTGTTCACAAATAAAACTGTACTTTGATATGTTACAGACATCTCAAATGTCATGTACAAGTGGCTACATTGCCAATTCTCCAAACACACTTTCCATGTTCCATAGAAGCAAACACGGCAAAGGTAAGATTTCCTGTAATGTTATTTAATTTATTTTTGGCTTGTAAAAAAATGTTGTTCCAGGGCAGCTAAATCATCTTAGGCCAATTCATACAGGAAATAATAATACATTCTAATATGGGTGGATTTGTTACTGTCTCACTTCATCTTTCTTAGCCTCCTTGACGATTACGAGGGCGGCAGACCTGTTGAGTGCCTCCAGTGTCTGTGGGACTTCTGCTTCCTCCATGAGTCCCCAGCAGACCAAGTGGAGGGCTCTTGGAGAAGCCCACAGGGACACAGCAGCAGAGCAAATGGTCTGTCCAAAAGCATGTTCTGTCTATGTCTGTATCAGTGCATTTGTATTGTGTTGAATGTATAGTATAGTTTTAAACAAGACTGAAAACCAATTTATTAACATGTTAAAAATCTATATAAAGAAACACCTATTAAATCTTATTATAAACATTATAGATTTTAAATTCAAAGACTGGTTGAATTGATATGGAAAGTGCACACTCTTAAAAATAAAATAAAGGGCCTGTATTACGCTATTTTCTGCATAATAACATACCTGGAGGTGTGTTTTGTTTCATTCACACTCCTGCCTTAGTTCTCAAACCGAAAACACTCTGTTCCACCTTGTGATATCATACAGGAAGTGCGCCATACACCTTCAATTGTCATTTGGTTAATTTCAGCCATGGAATTGCCGATCTCTACTAAACTAAAGGTGAAAGGTCGCTGTTAACTTGAAAAGTACTGCTTGATGACATCACAAGGTGGAGCAGAGCATTTTAAGCTTTGGATATGTAGACAAGTATTATTCAAATGTGTGAATGAAACAAAACACAACTCTAGGTATGTTTTGAGAGGAGGTAATAACATTATAACACAACTCACAAGAGTCAACTTTGTGTAATATTGGACCTTTAAATCACAATAAGTATACTCTTTCACATGCTGACGCACTGCAAAGTATTGTCTTTGTCAAACAAATTGGTTTGAGGTCATTTTCAGTTCCACAGATCCTGAGCTACATCATCATGCTCACTGTGGCTCGGTGAGCCTCAAGGGTAATTTACCCTAAAGCCTAATGTATAGAACTTTTATGTAAAACAGACAAGTTCACATACAAACTATTGAAATGACTTCCAAATAGTTTAAAAGGCCCATATTATACTGTTTTTTGATCTATGTTGTTTCCTCATCAAAAACATACTTGCAGTTGTGTTTTGTCTCATTCACACATGGGTTACATACAGACCCTGCATATTCAGACTGAGCTCTTCTCTCATATAGAAAACACTGTATTCCACCTTGTGATGTGATAATATCAGCCCTAGAATTGACAACCTCTCTTGAACTCAAGATAAAAGGGAGGTGTTAACCTGAAAGCTACATGATATCACAAGGTGTAACAGAGCATTTTGAGCTTTGGAGATGTTAACAGACTACAGACTTGTTCACAAGAATCCATTTTGTGTAATATAGGACCTTTAAAAAGTTAAAGTATTGTCCAGGTCAATGCAAACATCTCAGAGTTTCAGGAATTCGTAGTTCATATTAAGTGATGAATGATGGACACAGCTAATGCCTGCTGAGCTTGTGTACAGTGCATGTTCTGCAGACAGTTGTGGAGACACGATGAATGACCTGTGCAGAAGAATGGGGCTGATGACGCCTGGGTACCTCTCCTCTCTCACTCACTCTGTCTTCTCCCTCTGTGCGCTCGCTCACTTCATCATCTGTCCCTTGTTCACGGCGCGTCCGCAAAAGGCTGCACTCTGCTTCACTTCTGTTTCACTCTCCTGCCTTTTTGTCACCATCACCGCAATATGTCCCTGTGGGTCTAATGGAAACCAGGTGCCAGCAATTGAAGGAGATAAAATGCTAAATAGTTAGAAAAAAAATAATAAAAATTGTGCTTAGTTTATATGTAACTTTGGAAGGGTCACATAAAGTTCAAATGTATATCTGCTGTAGTGGTGTGCAAATTTTTTTGGATAAAGGGATACTGTTTGTTGATTCAGCAAACAGTGATGCATTGCTAATTGTGTGTGAGTATTTTTTCTGAATATTTCACAAAACTAAGTTGTGGCAGCTTTACATGCTTTTTGCTTATTTAGGAAACGGAAACTTGTTTTGCAGCTGAATAACCATTTTCATTTTTAACAGAAGTGTGTTTCACTAATTACTAAGTACTTATTTTTATAGCTGTTAAATTACTAAATAGTTAATGTCAACTCTGTGCAGGACGGAGTTTCACTGTCTGAAGCCTCCTCATCGGTGCCGACCTCCTCAGGCTCCATCAGCAGGCCACAGACACAGATCAGGTTAGACACACGTGTGTTAATCAAAATATGGTTTAGTAAAGTATATTTGAATTGTTATATGCACATTAAGAATGGCGTAAATCATAGTCCTATGTCATTTCAAGGTGTAACTTTTCTGGTGGAGGGTCCACCACCTGCTTGTCTTCATAAAGATTGTACTGCTTTGCTTAATGGCAATGAACCTATCTAGCTCCATGGGTACAAACATTTGGCTCAGGAATGCTTTTTGTAGAAATAAATGTAAATGTAAATACATGTACGATAAGTTTAATACCATACAGTAGGAACATTTCAAGCAAGGCCTGGACCCCAGAAAAGTTCCATAGTGCAGCTTTGTTTTGTTGTTTTAAGCAAGACCCTCTCTCCTGATGCCAGTGAAAGCCCAGAGTCTGAGTGGGGCCCCATCTGCTCCCAGGACACAGAGGAGCAGCAGTCCTGCTTCAGGGAGCAGATCTCCAAAATCGAACAGTTCCTCAGCGCAGAGAGGCTGCGACTCCCAAAGAGAAGGAAGACTGAAAACTAAAAGACAACAACATGTCTATGGTATAGTCCCATCCTCAGTGCACTGAGGGTTGACACTTTCTTTACTCATTGAATTGGTTAATTCAGTTTTATTTGTTCTTTCTGTTATATTTTTACAATTGTGCATTTTTGTAGCAACAATATCTATTCATTTTTTAAATGTTCACATTTGACTCTCCTTCCTGGTCGGGATGGAGATTAGTAACTGATTTATTTCTGTTGTTTGTGGCAAACAGCCAGATAAACAGCAAAGGCCACGCTGTGTTTGCCAGTTACAGACCCTGGTCCGGTTAACATGCTAATTAACATTAATTAACTTGATTGCCAGTCTCAGTATCCAGTCTCAGAGGAGCTGTTATTGTGAAACCACCTTTTGTAAACATGGTGTTGTTTGTACACCAGCTGCTTATTGTTCAGAGTCCAGCCTATTAACATGTAATAAAGCTCTAAAGCACAATTAACCAAGTCTGACAATTATGAGGCTAACTACCTCTCATTAACTTTATGTGCCAATTCTGATGATACTGCAGAGACAGGAATGTTCCTCAATTGTGTATCAAAAGGTAAATGGATAAAAAAACAAAAAGTAGTCCTAAAAATAGTCCTAATTTGGCAGAGGTATGCCTCTCAAGATAATAATTATATCGACTTGCCATTCAATATATGAAAGCTAAAACTATGCATTTTTGGGCTCAATATTTATTATGGGTACAATTTCTTTGCAATCAATTTTGAGATATTGCCATTTTTATGTACTACAGTAAGATTTTAGCTGTAGAGGGTAGAATAAATAATTTGGTGGCTGGTTCATTGGTTCATTCAGCCACTAATTTGTTGCAGCTCATGTCCTTTAATTATATTGTCTATTTAAAAATTGGTTTGGGTCAGTGGCATAAAGTATTTCAACATTACCGTTTATCGCATTAATTCTCTGTAGCAATATATCAGGCTTCAACATTTGTTATCATGACATGCCGAGGCAGAGATGTCACGCTTTCCATTGTGTGTCCTTCAGCAAGATACTTCAACTGCCTTGCCTCAGTGTATGGATGTATTATCGGTGATGGTCAGAGAGGCTATTAAGATCAGATTTGCTGGTTTATTCTTACTTAAATCTGTTGTCTTACACTGTATTCATCCAGGCTTGAGAGCAGCACTCAAAGTAAACTGTCTTGCATCCTCTTAAGGTTGGGTTCAAATTCCCTCTTCTACTTGCGTCCAATTTCACAGGGACTGCGTGTCTCTGTTCTGTCCACTACTTCACTTACTGTTAATGAATCTGGCTGAATGTTAATGTGCTCGTAAAGAAATCTGAAGCGTTTGACTGGCTGTGCCCATTGCTGCTGACCCTTATCCACAGTGGGAGGATGGGGAGGGGAGGAGGAGCAGGGGGGGATATTGAGGAGTTGGTTTTAATACACTGGCACATCCAAACACACACATGGGACATCGGGGCACAGAGCTTATGGAGGGTTGGTGGTTTGAAACAGTCAATTACCCTTGGGCTGGGGAGGATACCTTCTGTTAATTACTGCTCAGTGTTTTTTATGGAGAGTAAATAAAAAGAGCGCTGACATTCACATTCCATCATTGTGTCCCCTTAACACACCCTATTTTTCTGTGTAAAACTGGGAGTCTTGGGAAGCGTTTCCATAGACTCAGGCTGACTCACTCCACCACAGCTACATGTTACAGTGTCTTACAGCTTTCAGTTAAAATATTGTTTTTATGCTCTTTGCTTTCTTGATGAATATAGAAAAATAGTACATACACCACGGCTCTTTTGTTCACTTTTGTCTAAATTTAGGCCTATACTCTAAAGCCAATACAGATTAAATTCAGCTCTGATTTACTGTACAACTTTATTGAAATCTTGTCTGTGAGATGGGAGGAAAGCAATATATCTGCCAATCGTGCGGTTAAATGGGTCTGTGCTAAACATTGTTGAATGTCCTGGGGTTATAGGGCCGTGTTGTGTCACATTATACCTCTTTGCCTCATCTCAGTAAATCTCCTGAGGCTGTATTTATTAAAGGCACCAGACACAGACTGAGACACAGAGTGCAATCCTGGCACTCTGAGTGCACACGTCCATCTCATCGTGAAGCAGTGCAGCTGCTGAAACAAAGAAATCACAAATATTCACTGTAACTGTAGCTGTAGATCTTTTCACGCTGCACCGTATTTGCCTGGCAAATCCACAATAATATTTCTATTTTTTATTCAGTCTGGTGTCCATGCCCTCAGACACATCTCAAGCCTGGCCAAATGTGATCATGCAATCAGTTTTATTTGTTTTCAGTGACGTATGTGAAACGAAGGAGCTCATCTATGGTCATATGGTCAGTCCTTGTCAGATTAACAGAGTTTACAGTGAGCTTCATCGGTGACCAGACTCACATCTTTATAAAGTAATTATTATTATTATAAAGTAAGTTGGAGAAATGTATACTGGAACCCAGGCAAGCCCCAGACTACTATACAGTATATGCTGAAAATAGACATTGTTTAGTCTAAACTAAATTTATAAACTACTTCTTTGATTGTTTTTGTCAATCATTTGTGTCCTTAGTTGACCAAATAGTGGTCAAAAATTATTTTATTAGGAATATTAGGATTTAACTGCACAGTCACATAAGGAGAATGTATGAGTGAGCAGGCTGGGTTTTTGGGGATGACAGGACTCCGAGATCTGCCTTTTCAATTATGAAAATGCTGATTTCTGTACACAAACATATTTTTGTGTGAGATCTTTATGTAACAGGTTTATCTTAACTCGTAGGCCTAGTTTGTCTAAATCAGCAGCATCCGCTCTTTTTGCTCTTTCTTCACATAGCAATTCTGATTGGAAGTCTGAAATATGGTTGCACCGTTAGTCTTCTGTGGTTTCTATCTGCGCACATTTTTACTGCGGTAAAACCTCCTGACGCTGATAAATAACAGGCTTCACCTTTCCTTAGCTGGGCTTAGCATGACGGACTGCACGGCTGGTCTCTAGGAGAGTGTGTCCTGAGCTGTGAATCACTCTGACTCACCTCGCTCCAGAAAACAGCGCAGATCATCTCCAAAACGTCAAAGGGCAGCAGTGGTCAAAGGTTAGCATCATTTATAGGCTCTTAAGTAAGCCACATGCCCCGGTTAACTCTCCCTTTTCAGGCACTTATCACAAATGATGAGTATCTTCATTATGCACGTGTCCACCTAGGTCACAGAAATGTTCCCAACAGCAAACAAAGAGAGCTTTGTGGAGGAAGACTTTTATATTAGCACAACTTTAAATGTTGATATTGGCCCAGAAGGATTTATGGCATATTTTGGGTGAAAATGCATGACAGAGGTATCAAGTGGTGCAAGGGAAACAAGAATCTATTGGGCCAATGTCAAATGTGAGGAGCAAAACAATGACTAACAAGGAGCCTAAAAGTCATGTGAAAACATATTTTAGATGATGCGTCTTGTAGCGTATGATTGGTCATTGCTTTAGCCCTTGTTTTACTAAAATTGTTCATTGCTTCTGACTGTATTGGTAAAATCTATAGTTAATATGATGTCATGTGTTAATACAGGAAGAGCTCCACTGTGTTTTTAAACTCAATTATGTTTTCTGCCCTGGAATTTCTAATCTCCACTGAACTAAAGATAAAAGATAGCTGCTAAGTTGGACCTCATGACATCACAAGGTGGAACAGAGCATTTTCAGCTTTGTAAATGTAGACAGACTAAAAATAAAGGATTACTCATATGCATGTGAATGAAATAAGACACAACTCCGGGTATGTTTTTGATGAGGTAACAAGGTCCTACCATGGGTAAAAGCTCACAAGTCAATTTTGTGTAGTATAGGATCTTTAAATAATCAAATGAAGACATGACTGTGTCTAAATTGTCCTCTGTAGTGGACCACCGTGGTGGCGACATACGTTTCTGATTTCCTCCAAAGGCTTTAACTTCTTATGGGTACATGGTCCTCCCACAGAGTAACACTGTCACTGATGCCTATATATCTGTAGGAATGTGTGTATGTGTGTGTATTTCACTACACAAGGTGAAGCCACTTTGTTATTGATGGAGTCTGGGCCTAAAAGCTCAGCCCTGGGTCACAGCCTTACACACACACACAGACACACACATACACCCACACACGCACAAACCAGACACACACTCACACACACACACTGGTGGAGGTGTTGGTCTGTGGGTCCCTCCTCACAGGCTGCGATGATGAAGCACTCTTTCACTCCAGGGGATCCTATAAACCTGTCATGGCAATGCATCTCTCTAGATATCTTTGTCCAAGTTTTTTCTTATGGTGCACGTCGGGGTACTGATAAATTTTCAAATATTTTAATCGCAACATGCCTTAAATAAAAGCTGCATATTTCTTAGTTGTAGTCTTACCTAGAGCTCTCTAAATCACAGGCTCACAACGACCTGCCAAGGCCCATTATGCTACAAATGTATTTAGTTACAGGCCTGAAAATGTCAGAGATTGGAGCCCTTTCAGTTCCTAACAACACGGCTTCGATCGTCTGGTTTTGAAGTTGCTTTGGAGCTATAGATAACAGCTGCTATGTTTGACCTTGTTTTCTTAGATTTAGTTTCAAATAGATGAGACCGGCGAGGCTGAAACAATAAACCCAGATGCACATGATTTGTCCATGGGCTGAGTTTGGAAAATCTTTTATACATTTTAACTATGTAAGAAAAAGAACAGTAATATTACATGATGAAGAAGTTCTATTAATTACTCCTTGGCCTTTATTCTAGGACTCAGGAACCAATTATTTAGAAAGGAATTAGACCTTAAGTAAGAAGTGGAAATTATGACATCTGTTTAGACTACTTCTCTTTAGACTTTTACTTCTCTATTTAGCAGTTGTAAAAAGTTTAGAAAATCAATGATAGACTCTCCAACTGCTTCCATGATTGAGCTATGATATGTAATTATAAACAAGAAATTAGAAACCATAAATAGTTAACAGTGATGACATAAGCCTAAATTCTTTATGAGTTGAGTTAAGGCTGATTTGTGTAGTCACAGTTATATTACACAAAACTTTATTTCTTCTACATCTCCAAAGTGCTCTGTTCCACCATGATTCTAGTGAAGGTGTATGGATTTTTAAAAACGCAGTGGAGCACTTCCTGTATTACCACATGGCATCACAAGATGGAGCAGAGTGTTTTCTGTCTGAGAGAAGAACTCAGCCTAAATATGCAGGGTTTGTGTGTTAAATGTTTGAAACAAATCTCAACTATGGGTATGTTTGTGATGAGGAAACATTATAAAATAGATAATAAAATAGTAAAAAGTGAAATGTGGATCCTTTAAACTCTGCGTAGGAAAGAAGAAAGTTAAGAAACACTTTTGAAAATCACTTCAAAGACTTTTAATTTATCTTTGTATAAGGTCACAATAATACGCAGCCATTAAAGAGTGAATGGGTCCCTTGACATTCTCATAGTCTGTTTACTTTTGGATAAAATGGATCCTGCAGCAAAGTACTGAAAAACAACTTGATCAAACATACAAATCTTGACCACGATGCTCAGAGTTTTTGTCATGAGTTTCAGTTATGTGAGATTTTTCCTATTTTGAAAGACGTTTTATAGAGGTTTCCTATTAATTACAATGGCACTTTTTAATTCACTCTGATGCCCGTGGAGTTAACCATGACAGAACCTTCATGGCTTACTCAATTCTGTTTGAGTGTTTTTTTTTTTTGTTCATTTCTAAGTCTATTTTAAACTTGGTTATTATTAGCAATGGCTCCATTGCCGATTTACTGATACAGAGAGGTCATTGTTTTGACTTCCTTACTTCCTCTATTATTGCTTTCTTTGTTTTCTTGGGTTTTTGTTTGTGTTTGTTGTTGTTTTTTGCAGTAACATAGATTTAAAATAATTTTATATACAGTAAAATTTATGTTAACCAAAACAAATGATATTTTCTCATAACAGAACATCATAAATCACTGGCTAAACTGTTAAATAAGTATCTAAAGGGGGGTAATAAAGTAAATCGATGTTAATCTGTTGTTAGGTGATGGATAGTGCTCGGTCTGGGTCTTAATGACCTGTCAGATGGGGGGAAAAATGGGGTCAAAGGTCGCTGCATTGGGATCAACAGAGCGCTGCTGCCACTGTGGTCATCTCTCTCTCCTGGTTAAAGATAGACAGTGTTTGTTTTTACATGTGGTTTGTCATGTCGGAAGTTAGACTGACATATTTCTCTTTCTAACATAAAATTAGCTTAGTTTTATTTCACATCTTATCACTGGTGGAATGTAACAAAGTCAAAGTTGTAAAGTACTTGATTTAAATATAGATTTTAGATACATAGATAGATAGATACTTTATTGATCCCAAAGGAAATTCAAAGTTTGGCAGCACCAACGTAGAAAAAATATTTAAAGTTAGCACTCCATCCTCTTGCATTCATCATCTATAGTGATGCGTTGTACAGATGTATGGCATGAGGGACAAATTACTTTCAGAGTCTAAAATGTAATCAATTAAAGTATGGATACCTAAAGCGGGTAATTTTGAATGAACTTTTACTTCACTTTATTTGAGAACAGATATCTTTACTTCCTACTCCACTACATTTTTGAACAGAACTGAGAAGTAAAAATATTTTTTCTTATGATTGTTTGAGACCTGTTGAAAAGCCTGCAGAGTTTATTTTTAACCTATTTATAGTCAAACTCACACAAAAATATACCACTAAAACAGCTAGAAAAAAAAAATTATTCATTTGTTTCATTTTCTGACAAAATTCAGCACAATCATTATCAAAATCAGTGTATTTGAAGCTTTATTAGATCTGAAACTGCACAAAACTGCACTTTTACTTTTTACTCTTTAAGTACATTTTTAAACAGGTACTTTAATCCATTTATTTAAGTATTATTTAAGTTTTTCATGCGATACTTTACTTAAGTAACAAAACTGAGTACCTCTTCCACCACTTCCTAGGCTTAAAGATTTCGAAAGTTCCTTGACGTCCATAATGTAATACCACGTTCACAACTCATCTACAGCGTATTAAGCTTCTTTGTGACAATGTGGAGCCAAAGCATAACATTAAAGTCATCTATTACTGCACTTGCTGACTGAACCCATAGCCCGCCATCATCGTCCCCCGTCAGCCCATTTGTTATTAAAGTCCAGGAATGTGTCTGGTGCTTCATCATGGCCAGCAGTGCTCAGCAGTCACTCTACAGCAGGAGGCCATAGGACACAGACATAATACACACAGCACAGAGAGGTACAATGAAAACACAGGTACACAACGGGCTTCGTACTCCCAACCTCAAGCACTTACTGTAAAGAGGCAAAAGGGTGAGACTGGTGCCCCAAAGAGCGCGGAGAGAGAGGGGTATCTGGGTGTCAAATTGTTTTTATTGTCTTATTTGAGTAGGGTAACTGCACTTTTAATTGCCTTAATAAAGCATGTGCAAAGGTCCTATATTATGCAAATTGAACTCTTATGAGCTTTTAGTCATGTTATAATTTTGTTACCTCCACAAAAACATACCTGGAGTTGTATTTTGTTTGGTTTACACATGTTTGAGTAGCCCTTCATTAGTCTGTCTACATCTGTAAAGCTTAAAATGACCTGTTCCACCTTGTGATGTAATGAAGCCACAGTTTTCAAGTTGACAGGTTCCTTTTTTACCTTTTATAGAGGCCTGAAATTATCAAAATGATTCTAGTTAAAGTTATGGAGCTTAAAAACGCAGTGGAGCACTTCCTGTATTACCTCATGACATCATAAGGTGGAACAGTGTTTTTTTGCTTGAGAGAAAAATCCGTAAATGCACAGGGTTTGTGTGTTAAACATGTGTGAATGAAACAAAACACAACTCCAAGTATGTTTTTGATGAGAAAGCAACTTTATAGCAGAGATCAGAACATAGTGCAATATGGGCCCTTTAAGTCTTTGTTCATGCTTCATTAATGGTATTTGTTCTGTAGTTATTATAAAGTTGAACCGAAAAGGGTAATTTTGCTGTTGTGTTTTTGTATATTATTTTGTCGGTTCAGAGACGTCTTGTCTGATGTAATAGGTTTGACCGGTGTAATATGAAACTAATCAAAGTAACTTTCCAGCACTTACGAAACAGTTTTTCTAACAGTTGATATAGAGCGATAGTGGTTTGCTGTTCTAGACGATGTGAATCCCGTTTTATACATTTACATCAGCGTTATCATTTATCTATATAAGCCTCTGTCCCTAAACACTTAAATAAATTACACAATGACCCAAACTTGTAAATTCCTTTTTACTTTTATTGTGTTAAATTGAGGAAAGGGTAGATGTGCAACAACTTAATAGCACAGTCTTCAGATTTATAGGCTATAGATTTTCTTGAAAAATGGTAGAATAAAAGTTTTAAAATCTTGGTTTAATGAAGTGCAAACTTGTACAGTGTAACTCTTGTAACGGTGTGTGGATAAAGCACTTTCCCCTGACCAGTCGATGAACCCAGCAGACACATTCGCTCCTTCCTCTGTCTCGTATCTGTTTCTCAGCTCTTAGTTTTCTTGCCAGAAGTTTTGTTTCCAGTGGGGTCATCTGACTCCCTGTTTAGCTTCTTTATAGTGCTGCTTGGCTGAGCCACTCGACCTCATTATGAGCAGGTGACAGGGACACGATGAAGATGGAAGACATAGATCAGTGGAGCAGTTTGTAATTGCCCTGCCCCTAATAACTGCTCACCACTGTAAGCGTGCGACGATCCAGCTTTTTTAGGTCCGATACCGATTTCGATACTAGTATAGCTTTAAGTATTTGCCCAATATCAACTAATACCAGAGCAGAGGCTGAAAGCTACATTTATTTCCTTTAAACAAAAATAAAACAAGACAAACTGATCCAGATTTGATATGTAACTGTTATTTAAATCACAAGTTACTTTAGAACAAATTTAAGTATTATGAGACATTCTATTACAAGTAAATAGTCTTATTACATTATTTTATATACTGGCCATGCAAAATATCAGGTGAACTAATAAAGTCAATATCCAATCCAGCAAATATTTAAGTATAAATACTGATATCTGATACCAGTAACAGATGCATCCTTGGTCCAGTGTGCCCTGCCTACAGCCCAAAGATTTTTATTGTTCAGATCAGTCGCCCATAGAGCAGTTTTATGGTCAAAGATTGATTGAATAAATTGATCATGTTTTCAAAGAATTGTTTTATGAAAGTTGTGTGCAGGAGTGGAGAGCATGAACTATAGACAAAGAATAATAAAGAGGCACAGCAGACCATGTGATCCTGCTGTAGCCTTGACCGTCTGACTTTTCCTTTTCACACTTTGTTGCCTGTTACTGTTGTTTTTGCACTTTAATCTCTGGAATACTCTGATGCACTTGACAAACTGGCGTGGCTTTGTACTGGGCGGATTACATGACTTTCTTTTTCACTGCTTTGAAGCATGTGCCTGTTAACTGAGGTCTGGTTTGTTTTCTCTTCCTATTTATACTCTTTGTTTTATCAGACGTCTGTCACTATCGGACAGCAGGAGCCAATTCTGTTTTGGGCTGTTTACATGAAGTCTGATTTTGTCTTTCCTCCCAGACTTTTCATGCATTAAAGATGCACTGTGCAACATTTCTGGAGAAGGGTCCACAACTTGTTTGTCTCCATAGAGATGTTAACACTTTGGTATAAATTTTCCACAGTGTGAGATTAAACTAATCTGTTTTTATATTTATTCGACTACAGGTGTTTAAGTGCTAAAAATATTTCAAAAACATCCATTCTTAGTGTGAGTGGGTCTTTCCACAAATATAACCTGCAATTTGGTTTGCAAGTCTCCATGGAATTTTTTAAATTTATGGCCCTACTGTGGAACATTCTAGGCTCATCTCCATGGAGACAAGCAGCTGATGAACCCTCCCCCGGACAAGTTACACAGTGCACCTTTACGCAAACCATTTTATTCTCTACTGCGTGTTTCAAATGAGGTCAAAATACTTTTTAGCAAGTGCTTCATTTGGAAAAAAAAAAGTTTAGTGAGGACCATTGAAGAGCCCAATAATATTTGATTCTGTTGGTTGAGAATATGATGAGTTACTGTAGACGCTCCATGAACCATGATTTGTGACAGTGTTGGGCTCACCTCTGGAAATATACAGCTACATAATAATGTGGACGTTCAGCTGTCTGCGCACAGACACAGATAGTATCTCTGAAGTATTGCCTTCTCGGGCCAGAACATAACTTACTGAAAGTTATCTGCTGAAGCTGATATCAAGCCAACAGTGTGTGCCTGCGTGTTTCAAACTGCTCTAGTGTCTGTCTTTCCTCTAACATCTGACAAAACAAGAATCCCAATTGTTTGTTTTTTTCTTCTTCTTCTGGTAAATTAAAGTTTCCACAAGAAATCCATTGATTTATCATGTTTGTGAAAACGATAAAGATAAAACCCTTAAATTACTGAATTCCAAATACTGTTGATGACAGGGGCTCTTCCTGTTGCAACATCATTGTCACTGTGCTGTGACCAGAGGCGGGGTGTTCTACATGCAGCTCTACGGACTGAGTCTTCTCCAGTTACCATGGTGACACAATGTGTTCATCAACAAACACAGACAAAAATGTTTTAAGATTAAAAAATTAAAAATACAAATACACATTTTCAGGAGTGATAATACAAGCATTCATGGTCCTATTTAGGTGTTTGATTTTCTACAAAAAAGGCAAGAGTGACTAATGGTCTAATGAGTGGGCTAATGCTAGCTAGCTCGTGATTATAGTTTTATTTTTGAGACTTGTTTAACAGCACAAATCAGCTCACCTGTTGTAATCCCAACCAAGTCAGCTCTTTCAGGTCAGAATGTGTTAAAATAAAGCTCAGATGAACTAACTAACTTGAATAACACACCTTCAGACAGAGCAGTGCATCCAGTTAGCCTCACAACCCAAGAAGATTTTGTTGAGCTGCAAATGATCAATGTAAATAAAATAACACACATAGGTTAAAATTAAAACCCATTCATCATTATTTATAGTCCGATGTATTTCTTCCTTATCTTTGTCTGAATACCATTGTTGTGATTGTAATAATTTATATCAACTAATTTATTTCCATCTGGATGCAATCCCAAGAGTCTTCACCTTCAAAGAGATAGACCCTTCAAATGTCCGGGTCGTTTTAGTTCAACACCTGTGTTTGCACTGAGCACCTCTGCACAGCTGTAAATTTAACACCAAAGAAAACATTATAGTGGGTCAAAGGTCGTGACATTGACCACTTAGTTCATCTCCTGACTGTTGTCTGGTTGTGGAAGACAAATCTGAAAGGGCCCATATTATCCTATTTTTTATTTAAATTTTAACATTTTTTTTAATTTGTTATAATGTTGTTTCCTCATTAGAAACATAGAAAAAACTTGTGACGTCATGTGGTAAAACAGGAAGTCCCCCCTTGTCTTTTTAAAATCCATTCACCTTCACTAGACTTTTTTTTTTTTGATAATTTCAGACCTGGAATTGCCCGTCTCTACTGAACAAAAGGAAAAATGTAGCTGTTACCTTGAAAACTACAGCTTCGTGACATGACAAATTGGAAAAGAACATTCTGATCTTTAGAGATGTAGACAGACTAACAATAAAAGATTACTCAAACATGTGTGAATAAAACAAAACACCCAACTCCAGGTATGTTTTTGAGAAGGGAACAACATTATAAAGTCAACTGAATATAGGACCTTTAAAGCAGAAGCAAACTGTCCTAAAAAATGTGTTATATTTTGGTATGGATAAGCATTAGACAGGATTAGGACTGGAAATAATGATTTTCAGATTGGGTTACATCCTCTTGTTCTTTTGCCTTATCAGTACTGTCATACTTATGGGCTTAGCAAGCACCGTCGGAGCCAGATCCAATACAACACTCACCAATCAAGCCTTCAGACGTCAATTTTCTTTACGTAATTCAAGGAGTTTTTATTTTTTTCATACTCCCAATTGGCTACTCTTTTGGACAATACAACACTACAATAACTTTATATTTTTCTCTATTGTGTGGCTATAGTTGCACACAGGGATAGTCGTGTTGTAAAGGTAAATATGTAGCTGCGTGATTTCTTTAACTGGGATTTAAAGCTGCATTGTGTAACATTTTTGCGGGTGGGGGGGTCTGCTGTTTTCTTGTCTCCATGGAGATGTTGTTGCTTTGTCTGGTATGTCCCGCAATGGCATTAAACATCACCATCTTACGTTTACTCAATACTCAATTACTCAATGTCTGAAAAACTTGACTGAACCTCAAAAAAATATGCACAGTGCACTTTTAAGATAAGATTTTTATTATTTATTATACTTTTATGAACTTCATTTTGACTAAATTATCAATATAAATCAATCCGTGCATAATTGTGAACAGTTCAAAAAGAAAATGACACAGATGAGTTTTATAGACTGGTGTAGCCCTAAATTTAAGGAAGCTCTCTTTAACCTCAGTCAGCCACGAATGGAAAAACAAAATATTTCCCAGGTCACTGAAATCTTTGTGTGTCCAGGCTGAGCACTGGGGCTGAAGGTAGCGCAGTTTTCATTTGAAGATAATTTGTTGTTGGTGGAGCAGGAGTGTGTTCCATTGGCCATGGGGCCCATCCATCTTCGGAGCAGATTGGGCGACTGGTTAGAAGTTTGAGTGCTCCCCAGGGGGCTGCCGGCCATGTTACCGTGAGGAGCAATGACGTGCTTTTTTTCTGCCAACTCAAAGATCAGATTTTACAATGAAAAATCAGATTGTGGTGGGTGTAGTAGGTGTGAATGAGGTGGCATTTTCCCATCTGACCCGTGTTCTTCAGACTATCACAGCTCAGCAGCCTTATCATGATGGATCAGAGGTGGTGATCAGAGCATTTATCAAAACACTACAACAAACATTCTTTAGAGTCACTTTCATTGACCTTTTTACTAAACTATATAAAAAACTGGTGCCACTCAAACACAATGGAGAATTCACCATGGACTTTCAACACCAATAATATGCAGGGAAATACAACACTGAATTATACATTTTTTCAAAAAAATTATAAAGTAATTGATTAATAACACCTTCTATAATAGTTAATTGCATGCGTGTGTGTGTGTGTGTGTG
>KN515418.1:0-10109 GCA_000787155.1 Scartelaos histophorus
TTTTGGACTCGACTCGCTGCACTTGAGCTTGGAGGGAGCTCTTGGTTCAGATAACAGCGGCAGTCAACAGCGCTAAAGACACAGAAGCACCCAATGAGCCAAAAACAACATATTGATAACTTTAACTTTATATATTTGGGGCGTTCTGTACACACATAATACGCACCCTTTTCGCCGCAGTGTTTGTAAATGAGGGCCAATATTTTTATCTGCTCCCTAATAATCTTTGAGAGCCGATGACTGACAAACTGCACTCGTATAATTTAATCACTGTTTTCGCTCTCCTCTTCCAGGGCTTCGGGAGTGTGTCCGGGGAGCACTGGTTGGGGAATGAGGTTGTGTACCAGCTGACGGCGCAGAGACAGTACGCCCTGAGAGTGGAGCTCACAGACTGGGATGGGCATCAGGCGTTTTCCCTCTACGACCGCTTCCAGATCGGCAGTGAGAAGCAGAATTACAGGTAATTAAAGGCAAACGCATGGGGCCACTGGTTTCATTCATAATGGTTTGGACATATATAGAAACGAGTAAAACCTGTAATCACTACGTTGTCTTAAACCTCACGTGTTATAGTGTGGAACTTGTGCATGCAATACTCATCTAACTTCATCAACTCTTGCTGTGTACTGAGCATTCAAAGTATTTGTATGACTATTAAAATTCTCTATTGGCAGTCCATTATGCAACATTTTTGGTGTTTTAAAGTTATATTTTAAAAGCCACATCTATCAACAAATGTGTTTAAATAAGGCTAAGATCAGTTTCAGCAAATTTACCATTATGCAGTAAGTCAATATGCCAAAATACTTTGCATTGGCGTCACGTTGGGGTAGAGTGACCAGACGTCTCCATTTATTTTACATTACTTTTCAGCATCTTTCATTGAGATTGACAAAATTCAAGTTTAGAAATTCAGGTTTTAAAAAAAGTTGAGAAATTAAAATAAAAAAAAAAAACAAGTTGAGAAATTCAGATATAAAAAGTTGAGAAATTCAGATATAAAAAAAAAATAAATAAATTGAGAAATTCAGATTAAAAAATTCAAGTTGAGAAATTAAAAAATAAAACTAAGATCAGTTTCGGCACATTTACCATTATGCAGTAAGTCAATATGCCAAAATACTTTGCATTGGCGTCACGTTGGGATAGAGTGAGCAGACGTCTCCATTTACCGAGGACAGTTCCGGTTTTGAGCCCTATGTCCTAGTCCAAGCAAATGAATCCAATGAATCCACTGATTTGTTAGTTTTATACAAGAAATGTTCCTATTTTTGACCAGTTTGATCCCTTTAAACAGTAAAGAGCGGCGTAAATTGTCATTTGTTTAGCTAAAATACAAAAAAGCTGCTTAAAAATGACAAAAAACAAAGAAAATGTAACTATACGGGCTCACATTAGTTCAGAGAGCAGACCAATTTTCCTCAGTTACGCACTCATTTCCCAATTTTATTATTACAGACCACACGAAACTAGGCATGTCCCATTTATTTTATTTTGAAAATCTAATCATCCTACATTGGGGGTGTTGTACATGAATCTTTATGGTGGAAAGAAGTTCAGAAGTTACCATGGTGACGCGATGCACACATTAGCAAACACTGCCCCAAAATGTGTGAGTGTGACTGAAAAACTATTGGCTAACACTATGTAGCTGAGATGTTATTTGAAAGAGACTGATTTCACAATAAAAATCATTTCACTTGTTCCAGTTCCAGCTCAGTCAGCGCTGAAAATGCCTGTAATAGTTTTGTTTATAGGTTGTTGTGAAAGGCAAGAATAATGTAGATTAGAGAAGCTAAAGGTTCTATATTTCACAAAATTGACTCTTATGAACTTTAAGCCTTAGAATTATTAATGTTATGAAATATTATACCAGAAAATATCATAATATTGGCCAAGGAAAAAGCGATGTATCTTTGCACTGGAAGATAAAGTAGATCTAATATGGAAGTGTAGATGTGCCAGAAGTGTTGAATTAAAAAATAGAAAATAATGAAATGGAAATAAATTTTAAAAAAGCATTCACATGTAATTGGTGGGTATGATTTTACATTACTTTTCAGCATCTTTCATTGAGATTGACAAAATTCAAGTTGGGAAATTCAGATAAAAAAAAAAAAAGTAGTTGAAAAAATTCAGATCTAAAAAAAATAAAATAAAATCAAGTTGAGAAATTCAGATTAAAAAAAATCAAGTAAAGAAATTTAAAAAAGGAAATAAAGTTAAAAAAAAAAAAGTTAAAGTAAAAAAAAAGAAATTCAGAAAGTAAAAAAAAAAAAGTTAAAGTAAAAAAAAAAAAGAAATTCAGATTAAAAATAAAAAAACTCAAGTTGCTAAATCTATGAAAACATAAACCAGAAAATCATCAGAAACAGTCATTTAAAAAAAAATACTTCCTGCTTGGTTGCTCATGGTGTGCGAGAATATGAAATTTCTTCTACTTTTTGGCCTCTACGAGCATAGCGCCCCCTGGTGTTAGCAAGTTTCCATAGTAATAGAACGTGCCGTGAACTTTGATTTGAATGTTTTTGACCTGAATTTCTCAACTTGAATTTTTTTTATCTGGATTTGGCAACTAGAATTTCTCAACTTGAATTTTGTAATGTGAAAAGTAATGTAAAAATCATACCCATCTATTACATGTTAATGCTTTTTTTCCATTTCAGCTATTTTTTCTTCTAGTTATTTTATTTATCATGAAATATTCTAATGTGGCACTTCTATACTTCCATAGTCTAATGCCTTGGTAGAGGTTTGTGCTTCTCTAGTTAATGCTTTATTACGGTTTCATTCACTGTCCAGTTGGTTTCGTTTTGTTCACCATTGAATTGAGTTCTATTGAGTTTCACGTTTCACCATGGGTTGTGGTCAGACTGAGTGCCTGTCTCCTCAGAAGGTGCTTAGCGGTTTAAGAAAAGAAAACAACTAAAACCTCCTCATTGCAGCTTCGCAGACACTTTCATTATCTGGATCCTCTTATGTAACTTTGCACCAGGACTTTTTTTTGTTCCTATTTGAGATTCTTTCCAAACCCTTGCGGTCTCCCGTGTCTCTGGCTTTCTTGTGTCTTGACTGGCACTTTGTCCTTGTGCGTTTTCAGGGGTTGAAGGTCTAGTTTTCTTTTCAGGAGGTTAATGATAACATGCTTCACACTGTGGCAGATGCCTGGACGCCTCCGATGTGGAAAAACTACCGCGGATTCCTCTGAGTTCTGCAGCGACGGGTTTTAGGGGTGAATGTCGGGCTTTTAAAGGGTGCTGTACCTGATTTTTACTGTTCTAGAAATATGGAAAACAGATCTAGTTGATATAAAAGGTCCTATATTACATTAAATTGACTCTTGTGAGCTTTAAGCCATGTTTAAATGCTGTTACCTCATCAAAAACATACCTGGAGTTTTGTTCTTTGTCAGTCACACATGTTTGAATCCTTTATTATTAGTCTTTCTACATTTCCAAAGCTCAAAATGCCTTGTCATTTCATGAAGTGGAAGTTTTCAGGATCACAGATACATTTTGCCTTTTGCATTATCAGTATTTCCTGGCAAGAACTCAGCTTAAATATGCAGAGTTTATGTAGGGTGACCAGATTTTCAAATAAAAAACTGGGGCCTTGCTGGTTTAGGTTGGTTGGTAATAATAAAATTGTGCGTATATTAAAACCGTTCTTCACTTTGCACAAATGTGAGTCAGTATAGTCCCATTTTCTTTGGGTTTTTGGTATTTTTAAGCAACATTTCTGTATTTTAGCTAAACTGGTATTTTTAAGCAGCATTTCTGTATTTTAGCTAAACAAATGACAATTTATGCCTTTCTTTACTGTTGGCAGGGATTGGACTGGTCAAAAATAAGGACATCTGGGACATTTCTTGTATAAAACTGAGACAAATCACTAGTTTTGGATAAATTTGCTTAGACAAAGGACACAGGACTCAAAATTGGGACTGTCCTGGTCACTCTAGGTAACGTGTATGAAACAAAACACAACTCCTAGTATGTTTGTGATGAGAAAACATAAGAAAAAAATCTGAAAATGGCATAATATGGACCTTTTGAATAATTTTCAGCAGACTCAATTTCCTAACCCATTCCTTTATTATTATTATTCACCATGTTGAGTTTAAAAGTGCATTTCAACTCACGATAATGCTACAAATAGCCACCCAAATTGCACCAGCATTACTTCCTGTTTCCTAGAAGATAACTAACTACCCTTTTCAATTCAATACAGCCTCATTTTTGACCCTATAGCACATTTTACTTTTCCAATTTTACTTTACGCCATGAAAAAGGCAAGGACAAACCCATTTATATGAAAACAATGAATCAAAATGTATGTTTCAAATAGCGACTAAGCTTGAGATTTTATTAGATATTGGGTGCCTGCATATCCAAAAATGAGCAACCCACTTTCAAATGACTTCCACATTTGTTCGTATTCGATATCTTTGCTGTGTTTTTGACACAGCGGTTTGACAGGCGTACAGCCTCTTGGATTAGGCCTTTGCAGTGGTTTGTGGGAAAGAGAAATCAAGAGGATCAAATAGTTTTATTGTTTGGCAGATCGTCCAGAGGCACTTTTAAGTTTGACGCCAGCAGTCAAAGCAGAGAATGTAGAAAGAAACAGATCTTCCATTGACGTTTTTGACATTTTTTAATCCTATGTATAGTGTAACTTTTAGAAAAATCACAAATAAGTACAGAGCAGGGGGTGGGGATAGGGGGTAGGTGAAAATTTATTTTTTTTTAGCAATATGAAACAGTACTGGATTACTTAAACATACGTGAATCAATGAAAAGAAATGTTAAAAAGAGCCTATATGACGCTATTCTTTGTTCTTCTTTCAAACAGAAACACTCAGTTCCACGTTGTGATGTCATTCGGTAATACAGGAAGTGCTCTATAACTTTACCAATACATGACATTAACTGGTGGATCATAGCATTTTGAGCTTTGGAAACTAACAAACTAATCATAATAATAATAAAGAGTTACTTAAAAATGTGTAAATGAAACAAAACACAGCATTGGACATATTTTTAAAGGAGATTACATCGTTTGAACATCAATTTTGTGTAATACAGGACCTTTAATAATAAGGAAACACTTTATATCTGAACACACACAGGGTAATAACTTCTAACCTTTGAGATGAACTTCTAAACTTTGAGATGAATGCAGACCTGGTACAGTTTGCTCTTTAACTGAGTCGTTGGCGATAGCTGACTGTTTTGACCACGTGATCTCCCCAAAATAGATCTGTTCTTGAAAAATACTTGCGGCATGACCATCACACTCTGCCCGTCTGTGATCGAGGTCCAGTGCGGCCAGATGGCCTTTTCATAAACAAACTATGTCTACCACAACTTTCTCTCTACCCTTTTCACTTTGGCACCTCGCTGTTTTTGAAACGTCAGTCAGCTGTATTTTACTTATGAGATTCTAGGAGATATAAGTTCTTATCTTGTAGTTGTTTTTGGATTCATTTCTGTCATCTTCATGGGAGCGCACTGGTTTACTGGAACAAACCTACGTCAGTGCTGCACAAACATTTAGAGACACTCCTGCTCATTGCCCAGTTACAGCAACCAGACGCAGGAGAGATTTAATAGCCAAAATTAAAGAGCCTGTCTAAACTGTTTAAAGAAGTGAATTAATGCAGTTTAACCCAAAGATTTCGGCTAACGTCAAATGAAGCTCATGACGCTGCGATTATGGGGGCGAATTTGCAGCCAGGTTCCATATTAAGAACAGCAATTTATTTTATTTACGCACAAAATAACACATAGAGCGGGTTAATCCCAACATTAACAAGTCCAAAATGATGATACTCACATCTGCAGTTCCAGAGAAGAGTCGATGGACCCGGAAGTGCCACCTTGAACACTTCCCATTTGGAACGTGGAAGCTAGCGGGTTAGCTAGGTCCAAGTCTACTTATATACATTCTATGGCCGGAACCCAATTAATTTAGTTTTTTTATTTATTTGAGCAAAAGTTGCATCGTCTGAGTACAATTTCTTGAGGTCAAAATAAGTCTGCTATGTACAGTCTGCAAGTTTTTTTTATTCTAACATCAGAGGGGTGTGGTTAGCATGCTAGTTGTGTCTGAAAGTTCTGAAAAAGTGATTATAAACTCTTCACGGTGAATAATTATGATGTTCAGATTGTGTAAAGTATAGGAAGTCGAGGTGAGGAATAAGAACTGCAAACTTAAACATTTTCAATTCTGTTTTCCATGATTTAAGATGGTAAAACTGTGATTCAGTGTCTTTAAGTAAATGCATAAAACTAGACATTTATAAACAATATTGAGCCAGGAAATGTCTGTCTGTATGCCAGCTCAAATATGCTGTGAAAAGGCTCTTGGATTTAGGCACAAATGGCAGAAAGGGTGTAATTATCCTCTGAAATATATGTTCTTAAATCCATCCAGCAATGGGATAAACGCCACATTTATTACCTTAGCTCTTAACTTTTGGATCATGTTTAACTGCACTTGGAAACGTAAATCGAGACTGAAAGTAGCCATGTTAGAAAGAATAGCAACATTACGGTCAATAGCCTTTTAAATATATTTATAGGTAGTAGTACAAGTAGCATAATTTGCAGTAGTTGGCTAAGAGGTCATATAAATATTAGCTAGAAAGCATAGATATTATTACATATTACGCATTTTTTATCCATGTTATAGTGTTTTTCCTCATCAAAAACATCCCTGGAGTTGTGTTTTGTTTCATTCACATATTTAACAATGCACATATATATTTCTTTTTACATCAGATGCCCTGCCTGTTGCATTCAGACCCATTCTAATGCCTTGTAGCTTAGCAATTTCCAAATCGAGCTGATAAACTGGGCAAAAGTAGTCTCAACAAAAACGATAACCAAAATAACCTAAACTAACAAACCGAAATAACAGGATTAACGGCAAGTTTTGAGTCTCCGAAAACGAGTGACGTGGGCTTATGAAAACAAGTGACAAGCTAAAGAACACATAACACAGCGCCAAAACACAAATGTCCCAAAACAAACACCAGTCACATAAACCTACAAGGGAACCGAGTGACAACTTAAAAACAAGAGACGCTAAACAGGACTAAACTAAACTAAATTAGCGTCTCGAACACACAAAGTTAGACAGTTTGGTAAACGAGTGACTAACGGAGCTAAATGAGTCACGGGGAAACGAGTTACAGGCCACGGCGGTTCAGAATGGAGGGAAACGGGCCTTAAATACAGGGTCGGTGGATCTGATTGGCCGGGCGTTAAGGTGCCGCACCAATCGGGGACGAGGGGAGCAGCGGGGAGCCTCGGCCAATCGGGAGCAGGGCTTGGAAGCAGTCCACCAATCACGTGTGAGGATTCCCAAGGCAGATTTACAAAAAAACAGTAAATCAGAAAGCAGAATATAATGTATGTCCACAGAATGTAAGCAGAATATAATGGAGGGGGACGGGGCTTAAATACTGGGTCGGTGGATCTGATTGGCAGGGCATTAAGGTGACGCACCAATCGGGGACGGGGGGAGCAGCAGGGAGCCTCGGCCAATCGGGAGGATTTCCAAGGCAGATTTACAAAAAAAACAGTTAGTAAATCAGTAAGCAGAATATAGCCAATATAAAGCATTATTATAAAACTATTCTGAAACCGTATGTCTTTTCTAATGAGTGAGAGAAAGTGTGTGAATTTAATCTCATCTAAAATACAAAAAAGTGCACCTAAATCCTGTTACGCTGAAGCAGAGCCATGGGATAAAAGTCCAATTTATTAGCAAAGCTGCTCTTAAGGTTTGGCATCTCCCATACTTCGCATTTGGAACGGTATCGAAAAGCTCACTTCCAAATCGTAATAGTTTAGTTTCCAGTGACGTGTGTGATAGTGGAAATAAATGTGACAACACTTCACATGAAAGTGAACGGATGCCCTCGTGAGGAAAGGTTATGGGTTGTGTTGTAATTTAGATGAAGTCATGTTTCTCAATACCTAACAGAAGCAAGATGCACACAGAAATCAGTTTAACGTGGACTGGTTCGAATGGGTAAGAGATAATAGTTTAATTTGTCTTCTTAAAATAACATGTGTTCATTTAAGTGGACCTCTGTGAATACTCAACTGTTTAGAGTTAAATTGACCTCTTTTTTAAATATATTTCTAAATTATCAAACTAAATTATGGTTGTAGTATTGCAGAGTAATGTACCGTATTTTTGGGGCTATAAAGTGCACCGGATTATAAGGCACAGTATCAAATAATATGTCAGTTGTGTCATTGTCCACACATAAGGAGCATCGGATTATAAGGCGCAATAAGCGAAACAAAACGCGTGTCGGATAAATTGAACTTTATTCAGGTCATTTACAATAACTCTCAGTTGTAGCTAACACAAAAATACAAGTTTAACAGTTGGTGATTTGGGCATCAAACATGCCCGGATCCCTCTCAACATTGTTCAGTTTTAAGACAAAAATACAAAACCTAAAATCTGCATGGTGCATGTCTCTTAACAGGTGCATTTTGGGTCCTTGTACAGCACACGGCAGAACTACCGGTATGTTGCACAGTCGCCCTATATGTGGCCAACATATTACTCCTCCTGACTCGCCCAGTAATACGTTATTAGACTAATGTGGACAACATCAAATCTGTTGGAGGTTAAACACAACCAATGGTCATACATAAGGCCACTGGATTATAAGGCCACTGTTGATTTTTGAGAAAATGTCATGATTTTAGATGCGCCTTATAGTCCGAAAAATACGGTAATAGAACTAGTAATGCATTAGGTAAGTATAAGTAAGTATAATTATTAGTATTCATAGTGGTAATAGTTCATGTAGTAGAATTGGTAGCCGTAGTAATATTGTGGCGTTTTTAGGATTTTTCTGAAACAGGGGCCATTAAGGGGCCACATGTTCCATTCGAGCACACAGATGATTAATTCAGTACGGTGCAAATACATTTGGACAGTCACCCAGTACCTTTTTTGTCAAACACAAATAAAACATTATGAAGCACTAAATTTGGTAATAATTTTCTCATTTATTCATACTGTTTGCATAAAGGACACAGTTTGTCTTCTCGTCAGTTGATCGACAGAACGAGGCAACTTCAGGGGCCAATCAGACTAGAGGTGGGGCTCCCCTGGTACTGCCTCTGTTTGTAGTAGTGTGGGTAGTCCAGAGATAGAAATACTTTATTAATCCTCTGTGTCTTGCAGCATCACAAGTATTTCTTCTAGAAGGTTTTCTGCCTCATTTGCTGCCACATATGCTGAAAAAAGCTTGTAGCATCTCAAAAAACCATAGCTAGCTCTGTCGTTAGCTCCTGATCTAGCCTCTCTGGATACGGGAAAAACAAGCAGCTCATTTCACACAATCCAGCCGTTCCTTATTTGTGTCCTTTGAACTGCACAATAGTAGTAGCAGCAGCAGCAGCATTAGTATTAGTAGTAGTAGAAGAAGCTTTACATATTCTATTCAGCTGATTTTATTAAGCATTTACTGTTGTTTAATACTGTTTATTACAAGAATCTAATTATTCAAGGCATGTTGCTGATTTGCTATAATTGCCGTTATCATGCGTAGGCCGTATCATTTCAGTTGTGTTTGGTCTTATTCAATGTGCATGCAGTGGAAAATGACCAAATGACCGAATCCAGATATCAGTGTACAGGATTTAATGAGCGTTTACTACAGTTTTCAACAGCCCTGCAACTGGTCCCCCTGATGTTTTGTACTGAACCAAATCTTTCTGTAATTGTGACAGAATTAAACCACAATTGTTTTTTTCTCAGTTTTGATTCAAGCCGTTCCAAAACATAAGCAGCAAAGACGGACTGTTTCTTTTCAGCAAACAGTGTCTGGAGTGAAATTGGTGATCTACAAATATTGTTTCAGGGATATCAATCACATGGGTGCATGGGGATAATTACTTTAAATGAGTGTGCAGAAATGTAATCTAAATGTGTATGTTAGAAAAGCTGTTTAAATGAAAGACATTCTACAGATGTGTCCACGCCTGGACTGCAGCTTTGAGCTCACAATTGTTTCTCTCAGCTATGATCAAGCTTTGGTCCTGGAATGACTCTGATTTGAATCTGATTTTTGC
>JACN01107078.1:0-10602 GCA_000787155.1 Scartelaos histophorus
ATTGGCTATTCGCGCCAGTGAAAACGTGATTTTATTTATTTATTTGTTTTGAAGGCGTCAGCTCATCGAAGGCTTATCGAATGTGTCTAATTTATTATCGTATCTATTTTTAATCGCGCATAAAATCGAAATCGGCCTACTTACAATTGAAGGCTTATCGAATGTGTCTAATTTATTATCGTATCTATTTTTAATCGCGCATAAAATCGAAATCGGCCTACTTACAATTGTAAATCTGACTCTTGAGGAGTCAGTGCCTCACCGGTCATGAACTTCACCGCACGTTCCTGGTTTATACCTAACCCTAGTGCTAACCCCAATCCCAACCCTAACCTTAGCCTTTACCATAACCCTATCTCCTAACCTAACCCTGCAATTTTTAGATATTTTTGCACTTCTTTATTAAATAAATAAACTGATTCATTTAAAAAAATTGAAGATTGCAGACTTCTGGTTTGTAAAGGGGTGTGGTCACAATATAAACTTTAGTGCCCATTGCCATGATGCATCTGGTTACCAAATTTCGCTACCAATATTTGCATTTTTTGTGTAATGATAATCTGCCTTAAATCTCCAGCACATTCCAATATTTTCCAACAAAACAAAGCTGTAATTAAAGGGCCCATGTTACACTATTTTCTAATCTTTGTTCTAATGTTATTTCCTCATCACAAATAGACCTGGAGTTGTGTTTTAATTCATTCACACATGTTTAACACCCAAACCTTGCATATTTAGTCTGAGTTCTTCTTTCAAACATAAAACACAACATAAAACACTCTGTTCTACCCTGTGACATCACATGGTAATACAGGAAATGCTTCACTGTGTTTTTAAACTCCATACATTTTCATTAGAATCTTTTGGATCATTTCAGCCCTGGAATTGCCCATTTCTACTGAACTAAAAGTAAAAAGAGCTGCTAACTTGAAAAAAACAAAACAAATAAAAACACTACATGGCTTTATCACACAGTGGAAAGCAGCATTTTAGACATTCATTAATAATAATAAAGGATTACTCAAGTGTGTGGAAATGAAACAAAACACATTCTTCTTTTCTTATGTTTTTCTCTGTCCTCATGCTGACCTCATTTATCTAAAGTGATGCAAGATGTTCACAAATGATTCCATAAAAAAATCAAGTTTGAATAGGGCCCAATGTCTGTTGCTTATTGTTCTGCGAAGTTTTATGTGAATTTGTCTTTCGCAAGACTTTTTGTCTTTTCATAGTTTCACAGTTTATTGTTGGTCAAACTATAGATTTAGAACAATTGGCTGGAGCTGGTTAGATTGAAGTTGAAATTTGAGATGATTGAGATTTGGAGAAAGGGTATGCACGTTAAAAACACCGAGGAGCACTAGCCTAAAGGCTCCAGGAATGTTTTTCATTAAGTAACAACATTATAACATGACTTAACGCTCACAAGAGTCATTTTCGCGTAATATAGGAGCTTTAGATGATTAGTTTTGATGCAGTGCCATTTTCCCTATAGTCCAGTTTAAATTGTGCCAGGTCATCCTGTTACATTACAGGCTACACAGAACTTTTGAGCAATGTGATCATCATCTTATTTTGGTGAAATATACTATATTACCAAAAGTATTCGCTCACCTGCCATCCCATTCCTAACCCATAGAGTTCAATATGATGTCGGTCCACCTTTTGCAGCTATTACAGCTTCAACTCTTCTGGGAAGACTGTCCACAAGGTTGAGGAGAGTGTTTATAGGGATTTTTGACCAGGCCAAGTGATTAGGACACCTGATTCTGATCATTTGAATGGGTGAGCGAATACTTTTGGTAATATAGTGTACCTTAAACATGTTGAAAAACATAACATTTTTGCTGCCCTAAATAAACTACAGAAGGACTTTTCAATTGATATCTCCAAATTTAGCCTTCATCTGTAATCTCTTATCTTCAAGGGACTTTAAAGAGCCAATGTGAGACTATTTTATGTCTCAAACATACTTCTCTCAAATTGAAAACACTTGTGGTAATACAGAAAGTGCCCCACTGTGTTTTTAAAGTCCACGCACCTTCACTAGAATCATTTGGATGAATTGGGACAAGCGTGACTTTACGCTCACAAGAGTCAGTTTTGCGTAATATAGGAGCTTTAACCCAGTTTGGATGCGGTGCCAGTTTCTCTATAGACCGGTTTAAATTGTGCTGGGTCATCCTGTTACATTACAGGCTACACAGAACTTTCGAGCAATGTAATCATCATCTTATTTTAGTGAAATACCTTAAACATGATGAAAAACATAACATTTTTGCTGCCCTAAATAAACTACAGAAGAACTTTTTAATTGGTATCTCCAAATTTAGCCTTCATCTGTAATCTCTTATCTTCAAGGGACTTTAAAGAGCCAATGTGAGACTATTTTGTGTCTCAAACATGCATCTCTCAAATTGAAAACACTTGTGGTAATACAGAAAGTGCCCCACTGTGTTTTTAAACTCCACGCACCTTCACTAGAATCACTTGGATGAATTGGGACAAACGTGACTTTACGCTCACAAGAGTCAGTTTTGCGTAATATAGGAGCTTTAACCCAGTTTGGATGCGGTGCCAGTTTCTCTATAGACCGGGTTAAATTGTGCTGGGTCATCCTGTTCCGCCGTGTCTCTGGAGGGAGCCGGGTAACACTTTGGCAGGCCACCCTTTCAGACAGTCCTGAATGAATCGGATAGAGAGAGGAGGCGAGAGCGCAGGTCCGGTCTAGCGCCCCCACAGTTGACTGTCATAATAAGGCTTCCTCCAGACCACGGGGGACGACACGGTGCTCCGCCAGTCCCTTCCCCGCCGCTGCTGAGCCCGAGTGCGCGCCCGGTGATGAGGCACTGAGCGGGTCCGACACGAGCGACGCGTAAAGGCACACCGAGGCGCATCACGAGGTAAGAAGACGACACGGTTTGGATAAATGAATGGATGTGGTGATGGAGTGCAGGTGCGAGGAGCAGGGAGCCGGCCAGCGCGTTCTGACAGCTGGGGTTGTTTACAGCGGCGAGGAGTGGGATGCGCGGAGGAAAAACGCTCTTGTGCAACCTCCTGCATTGCGAAAATAAGAGTTTGCGCGCTGGAAAAATAATTTAGAGAAGATCTGAGTCGAGAAACGCGCACGTAGGTTGTGATTTATTGAGTCACGCTGTTACACGATCCTCTGCTCACCGTCTTCCAAAACACGATGCACTGACGGAGCAGATGTCACCTCCTGACGATGCTCTGCGCGTTGCAAATCGCACGTTTCAAAGTATCGGATTTTCATTTCGTTTTGTCAGGAATGAACCTCGCGTGTGCAAACAATCTGCAGCACAGTCCGAGCTGCACATACCGATGTATTCTCCAAAAAATGACATTCCAGCTTTCGATTCAGTCCACAGTTTTGATGTGGACCAAGACGCACGTCCTGGTGTGCGGTGATGGAGAGTTTCAGTGGCACCATTAGAGCGCGTTATGGGTTTGTAACAGCGTCTGGCGCGGTGATGTAGTGTTGTCAGGTATAGGATAGGAGACCGTGAAGGTGTCATGGGCGCGTCCTGACTCATCACACCGGAGGAGCCGCTGCTGAGACATGTGACGTCTGAGGTCTCCCAAAAATACTTTACAACGATGTATTTTTGCATAAAGAACACATTTTGATTGATGCAGATTGCTACATTTGCTGGTTTCTCATAACAATTTCCATTATTTTCAACCCACTGTTTTCAGAATGAGCATGAATTTTAATTTTCCTAATTTTTTCCTCTCTCCAGCTGTGATCCACGTTTTGATTTTGCTTAGATTTTCTTCTGCTTATACATGGATCTTTTATGCTTTGGTTCCTGGTTGTGATTTCTATGTTTTTGCCTGGATCTGAGCTGAGTTTGTGGGATTCCTGGGTGGGCTGTCATATGGAGCACTTTATGAATTTTGTAAGCTTGACTGCTGCTAATGCATTCTCGCTGTCCACCCGGTGAGCACCCCGAGGACACAGCCTGCTGTTAATGCTAGGTGACTGACTTTACACTGCCCTCAGAAGTAGGCTAATCTACTGGATGCACCCAAACACTCGCGGCTCTAGCCCTCACCATAAAACTGTAATACTTTCTTTCATTGATGTTTTTGTTATATTTGAGTCCTTTATGTAACATTTATTCTGCCCTACACTGCGTTTTTGAAGTATGAGTGTCAGTGTTCATTAGCGTCACTGTCAGGGCTTCCACGCTGTTGTTTGAAGCCTCCGTCATTCACCTCTGGACTGAGATGGACAGGTTCACCTTCTATTTGCTCTAAGGGGCCTGTAGATATGGCACAGATTTCTTAAAGATTGTAAAACATGTGCGGGTTAGAACTTTTACTTTTACATTTTCATATCAAGCCAGATGTGCAGGAGTTTGGCAGATGTGCATTCCTTCATACAAATGTGATTGAGGCAGCAATAGCTCAGTTAGTGGAGGTTGTCGGTCCATAATAACATCATCAGTAGAGCGATCACATCCACAGTTCCACAGATGAATGCTGTTCTTGTGTCCTTGGGCAACCCATCTCATCCATAGTGTCTGCATACACTGGTGTGTGAGTGAGTTTGTGTGAATGGGTGTGACAGTTTCCTTAATATAAAGCCCTCTGAGTGCTTTCAAGGTGGAGAAGTGCAATATAAAAATGTAGACTATGGCTGTAAAAGGACAAAAACACTGTGCAATTCTGGATGATTTATTTAAAAGTGCACTGTGTAACTTTTCTGGTGGGGTGTGTACCATCTGCTTGTCAAATGTTACATAGTGTCATTAAACATTGCATTTTTCAATTGCAATTTTTACCTTGAAAAACATGCGTTGTTTCTGTAAGCCTCTCTTCAAGTCTGACCTGGTAGTTTGCCTGGTGGTGTCTTGTCTCCAGGTTTAATGCCATACTGTAGAACATTTCTGACAAAGCAATTGCATCTCCATGGAGACAAGAACATCAAGAGAAATTACATGCACCTTAAAAAAGATGTAGTACCTTTTTATCAATGATATGTTACATTATTTTCAATTCTTCTTTTTTGCCTCACTGACCTTGTTTTGGATACTTTAATTTTGTATTTTGGCATTTTTAGTCTGAGGTCATCTTAGCAACAATATAAAAAGCCGCTGAAAATAGCTTTGACTGAATACTGTTATGAATTAGAGTATCAAGTGTATCCTATCGGCCATATACTAGACATTATATCAGTGTAATTTTAAATGGCCATACTTAATCTACAGAAGTAAGTGGCTGCTCGCAGACCTGGACTCGAGCCAGCCAAGATTAAAGGTTAACTCTCCGGTCCTTTTAGCAGATGACATCAGCTCTGCGATGCCCTCTGCCGCCCTTGGTGACCCACGGTCTTGGCCAGAGTCTCAAATGCATTATAAACGGACGCGAGATGTTCGATGGAGCATGTGATTTTTGAAGCCCTTAAACTGATTGGCAGCAGTGGCATTTTCCCTGCAGTAGAAACAGTTTGTTAAGCAATGTTCAGTGCGTCACTATGAATGAAGTGTCAGTCAAGCTGCAGGGGATTCTGTATTATCATTGTTATAAGGAGAAGTGGGGAGAGTAGACACAACGACTTCAGACATAAGAACAAATTACTTATTGGATATTTAAGGTGCACAGTGTATTTTTTTCCAGTTTAGGGTATTCTGTCTATCTGTCTCCATCGATATTTTAAGGTTTTCCCTGCAGCGATCCACAGTGTGGCATTAACCTTTTCAATCTCCATGGAGACGAGCAGGTTGATGCCAATAGATATTACAGGTAAGTTCTGTGGAGAGGCAAACCATGCTCATTGCAGTAATGAACAAGCTATTTTTGAGCATTGAAAACACCAGTAATTTAGTAAATACAACATTTATACCATATTGCTAAACATTCTAGGCAAAGCAATGTAATCTCCATGGAGACAGGGAGGGGTAAATGTTTTGTAAGTTGTAGACATTTACTCAAGTCAGAGTACTGTTACTTGAAACTAATTTTGCTCTAGTAGTTGTCAGATTAAAATTCTACTCAAAATTACAATTTTACTAACAAGTTAAGTAAATGTACTGAGCCTGTACTCCCCATCTCTGGTGAATACAGCTCGACGGGAAAAGAATAGCCTATACGAACTCATAAACAGCAGCATTCATAAGTGTGCAAGATGATGCACAAATGCTTCTTTCAGTCTGGAGATTGCTCAGCGTTTTTCCATGGATCAATAGTGAGTTGGACTGATGGTACGTTGGTAAGTGGAGCAGAGACATGACGTGTGTGTGTGTGTGTTAACTTATAGAGAAAGACCTCATGTGTTCAGGCCTGAGCGGGAGATAGAGCCTTATTCCTGTCTCACATGAGTCTACACTTAGCACTATGGAAGGCTATTGATTCTTCTCAGTGGAGCTCTCATTCTGTCTGTGAACTGGCAGCATTATGCAAAGATAAGGCAACAGTTTAATAGGAAGTCATTAGTGATTGTGCACTACACACATATAATGAGAAATGATCTAAATTAAAGGTGCAGGACGTAACTTTTCTGGTGGAGGGATGGCCATCTGCTTCTGTCAGTGGAGGTCTTATTGCTTTGTTTTGGGATATTACATGTCATGGTATTGAATGCATCAGTATGGACATAGGAAGGTCAACAAGGCCAATTTACAGGTCAGATCTGGAGTGAGGCAAACTCAGTGTATTTATTTGCAGTAATAATATTCCACACAAAGAATCAAGCAGGTGGTGGAAGATAGTGGATCTTTAAATATTTTGTGTCTTACTTGTTAATGATATTTTTCTTACCCCTATTACCCCTTTATTCCATCAAATTACTGTGGATTCTCAAATCGCAATCTGAACCTGAACAGTATTTCTTGTTTTGTTGTTGTGGTAATTCTTTCTTACCACTTTCTGTAGATACTATTACTGCAGGCTAGAGGCATTTTAAAAGAACTGCAGTTTTCCTCTGTGAGTAGTGGTAAAACTGCCTGATATGTCTGGAAGTTATACCCATATCTTAGCTGCATTTACACAACTTTACACACAAGTCACCTGGTTGTTTCCATGGAAATGTTATTGCTTTGTCTAAAATGTTCCACGATATAGATTAAATCTTTCTTCAGGGAGACGGCTATAGTCTAAATTTCAGGTCAGATCTGTGGAGAGGTAACCCTACTCACAGAACAGAGAATTATTTTATTTTTGAGTTATAGAAACACCTGTTATGAATAAATGTTAGATGGATAGGTTTAAAGTCCATCAGACAGACCCTTCTCCAGAAAAACTGCACAGTGAAGTCAAGCTGTATCTTTCCCATGCTTATTTTTTCCTCAGCAATCACTCATTTTTCTCAGCAGAACAGGGTGCTGGCCCCATGTTCTATTTCTGGGGCCACTTGGATCTGATGATTTCAAATAGTAGCTTGAGGCGTGCAGTCGGAGGCGAGTTATGTCTCTGACTGTCATTCCACATATGAGAGAAGTGCCGCTCATGTTATGTTTGCATGTTGGGTTTAATATGCATTGTAATGTTAACCCTGTACAATCATGCAGCCATTGCCATTTTCACATTATCTCAACTGTTATGACTATTACAGCGGATTAGTATTGATACAAATATTCTCTTTTGCACACACAACATGGAAGATAAAGCCCACTTCTGATCATGTTTGTTCTTTCATACTATTTTTAACATGAAGGCATATTGGGATAAGCTTTATTCTGTCACTTTTTTGTCATGAAATAGCCTAATCTTGATACATAAAAATCCCTTCAATTCAATTCATTTTATATCACCCACAACACATTTGATTCCCACAGCGGACGACTTTATCCGTTTGTTTTGTTGTTATCGGCCTGATTTTGTGCTTGATAAAGTGCCAGGCTTTCTAAGAGCATCACTTTAGTCGATCTGCCAAAGAGACGCTTTCTTCAAAAAGAGATTAGTGCTGTTTCCATTAAGATAATGTGCTCCGGACAGGCAGCTAGTGTGGGGAAATGGCCTGTATCTCACTCTGCCACTCACAGAGGAAGTGGGGTGACATTGATCAATGTCACTGAGGTGCTATCTGCTGCTGCTGCTGCTGCTGCTGCGCACAGACTCACCGCCACGGGGCTCGGCACAGCCCGACTTTACCTACAACTTTTTTATTATAACAGAACTCTGATTCCCTTCATTTGTTTTTAAATAACTCCTTCATTTTATACCAAATAAACAGGTACATCAGGTAAATCATCAGCTTGATTTGGCAGGATTTTTTCCGACTCCTTGGACCGTTGCTATAGCAATTAACAATATGAAGCCAAACATTATTATCCTTTGAACAGGGAAAAGCTTCAATATAGGATAAGGGAAAGACCCAGTGAAACCCCCAAATTTATTGTTAAGGCAATGGTCCAATATGTTTGCAGTTCAGACACACATGGAGTGACTTTAAGTCAAAACTTTAAAGTTCATTTGTCGATGGCATTTTACACCTTTTTATGTAACCTCATTTTACATAGATGACTTTTATTTAAAATTAGGTCATAAAACGGCATCTTTTTTTCCTTTCAATTTGCGATGAGATGAACCTATTTTTAGGCCATAATCAGAGTTGATCTTTGGGGATTTGGAGACTCATTAAAGGAGAATTACAAAGTGTTGCCCTTCAGCGACCATAAGCTTCTGTATTTGTGTTCATTCATTCATTCATTCATTCATTCAAGTATTATTTCTTGTTCCTTCTTTAAGTATATTTTCATTGCTCAAAAAAACATCCTAAAGTGGTCAATAATGATTTGGCATGACCATCAATACATTTGTTTTGTTTTTAATAAACTGTTGAGAATCCTTTTTGCTCAACTCTGGACACCAGTGCTGAACAAAGCCAAACAAACATGGCCGACAGACGTACTTCAGCCTATTTTAGCGGAAATGCAAACTATTTTGTACTATCTCAGATGTGTTGTGATCAGTCTGGAAGATTGTTGTGTTGTGCAAGTTGTGCAATTAATACCATTTTTATTGAGATAAAGATGCACCCGTTTCCAGTTGTCAGTGAATAGTGCTCTGCAGCCAGTCCTGTGTTTGTTAATAGATAAAGTGCAATAATTGAATGTCAGTTTTAATTATGTTCAGGACATTATTATTATTTTTTTACTATGACATTTATTGAATTGGAAATTGTAATAATGTAAATGCACACATACTCAAGCCAAATTAGAAAAGCCTTGTATATAATAATGACACGTTCAGCCTGTAGAGGTGTTTAATGATGATAAAGGCTGGAGAAACAAGGTCAACAGGTTCAGAGTGGAGTTTGTGTAATGAAGTCGTCCTCTTAGCCTCCTGTATCTCTCTCTTAATTAAAGCAAGACTGGAGAGTCCGATTTCCTCCAGTGAGATTGTGTAACATTTCAGTGCTCAAACGTCCTACTCTGACGGTGGACACGCTCCTCACCTGGGAGCCCTGTGCCATCTGTTTGTGGAGCTTCACAGACTTATATAATGTTTACAGGGCTGCACACAGGAGGCATAGGCTGACACTACAGGCTATTTCTGTAATAGTCGACGCTCGATTTCAGTTCAATTTGACGTTCTGTTGATCTAAGAAACTTTTCCTCTTGCAATATTCTTTAAAAAAACATAATCTTGCATGTCAATATACCAGATGCCCATTTTAGTTTAGTTATTAGCACCTTTGGGGACAGGCTGTTGTGCCAGTCCTGCTCCACAGACGAAGAGGTTTGTCCCTTGCGTCTGCACTGCTATAAATGATGAAAACAAGTGGAAGAACTGCTGTGTTATTATGTTTGTTTCATTGTTGCAGCTGGTGAAATTTGAATTTCCTTTGGGATCAATAAAGTATTTATTTATCGGTCTATCTATAACAGGGACCAGATGTAAGAAAAAAGCAAAATACTATTCATTTCAGAGAGAGCTTTACACCAGATTTAGCTAAAACTATTTTCCATCTGCAGTCCCCAGGCAGGTTACCAAAAGCAATTAAAATACCTCCAAATATTCCCTCATTTACCGTGCATGTCCCTCTCTTTCATTTAAAAAACATTGAAAACGTTCCACATATTTAAAATTACTCAATACTACCAATACTACTACTACTTTATAACAATGCAAGAGAAATCCTTCAGACTTGATGCAGTTCTTCCTGTTTATTCTAGTTTGGTTCTAGCACAAAATCTGTACAGGTTATGTTCAGTCGTGACTTCTTTAGACCATAGTTCATTAGTTTCAGTTAAGCTGATTCTTTCGCTGAATATCATTCCAGTGCAACCCTTTGTATCTATCCTCACTTGGGATTGGCACATCAGCTTGTTAATTGTTATAACTACTGTCATTTTATGTAATATCTACTTCTTTGATCTTGTTATAGTCATTTTCCTTCATCATTAGCCCATTCTACTTATGGTTGATTCAGGCACTTTTGAATAGTTCTGTATTTTTCTGAATTTAAGCCTTGAGTGCACAGAAAATTTCAGTTTTCACCTACCCACTATCCCTGTACTGAATTGTGTTTTGTTGAAAAATGTTGATACCAGTTCATACATGTAGGGCCTATCAATCCTCAAGCTTGGAACAGGAAGTCACTAGTTTCATTTCTTTTTTTGGAACTTTTTATTT
>JACN01010972.1:0-17538 GCA_000787155.1 Scartelaos histophorus
GGACTTATTGCTATTTTTGAGGAACATGCCACAGGAAGAGCATCACCGACCTCCACCCAGATTTACAATGAAAGAACATTTACAGGTGATTCAGGGGAGGTGCTCTACATGGGGCTTATAGGGGTTTAGACTGGACGCCGACACCAACTCCACACGGTACCTTCAGTCCAGCTCCCATAAACACATCAGGGCAGGTTTTTAACCCAAACATTCTTAATGAAACAGCTCCAGTACTGACAAGCGCCACGTACAACACCAGCCGACAGCACCGACTACTTTCCTACAGCGTTTTTTGTTTTTTTTTGTGGTTCATGTGGTCTTATGCGCCATTGAATAAAATTTTTAGCAAGTTAACATTTGTCTTATTTATTTATGAGATATATTTTTAAGAATATACATGTTCTAATAAGCATCTACTATAGTTTTTAGTTTTAGTATCACTTGGTATCTGAGTATTTTGAGTATTTTTTACAACCCTACAATACAAAAACGCACAATAACTCTGATCCACACAGGTCAAATAGTAAAAGCTCTTAAACCCTCCTCTGTTCATCTTTACTCTGACTACACGCTCTACATTCATTAAACCATTATCCTTTAATGACACATAAACCATCTTCATGTGCAGTAATTGTTTTATTTACTATTTCCACGTCACTGGGTATTCGCAGAAACAAAAGCTCGTCTCTGAGGACGACCTTGATGACTTTTCTTAGACAGTGGAGGCCCTGACGTACAAACTGCTGCTGACAGTTCCGTCCACTGAATTTGTAATTGCACGTTTGGGCCTCAGAGGCGCCCTCCCTGTCAATTACCAGCCAGTCGGAGGAAGGCAGGAGATTACAAATAATTGGCAATTGTGGCTGGACCTGGGTGTCTCCTCATGAGTCAAAGCTCTCAGACATGGGGTGATTAGTGGATTTGCCAATGCAAGTCAACACTATGTTGCTCAACCACATACCTTCCATGTATTTGACAGCAGACAATATGATTAAGTATTGTGAGCTAATCCGCGCACAGAGAGGTAATGATTTTTTGTAACAGGTGAAGTTCTGATTCATTCATAGTACATTGTGTTGTAAAATAATAGAGGGGAAAGATTTGGATTGACAATGCGCTCTCATGTTTCCATAGGCCGCGGCTTAAAGCCAGTTAATATTGCATGAGGCCAAACTCATAGCAGAGGCGGGATACATAATCTTGAGTCATTTGTTTGTCCTACTGCTGTTGTAAGATTGAATCTACAAGAGGCCTCTGTTGCTAGGGGTCCCATTACCCTAGTAACCCGTGAGTGTTTACAGCGGTCAGCAGCTTCGCCTTTTGCGTCCAGACTCTGGCTGAATGAGAGGATCCTGTGAGCTCCCCCGTCTGATCAGCCTGGAACTGGTCCGCTGCATTTTGGACACTTGGTTTCAGTTCAGTAGAGGGGCAAAGGCAGGTGAGTGGTTTATTCTGCTGGTTGTGTGTGTAGCTGCTGTTAAACAACCCTAAACTTTTGGCCTGCAGCTTTAAATTTTATGGAAAAGGCAGAAATTGACATTTGTTTCTTTTTAGATTAGATTTGTTTGAATGCATCAAATCACATGACAACAAATCCAGAATTATTTCAAAAAGCCTAATACGTGCAACATAACAAAAGTGCAATTATGGTAAAAAGCAGTTGAACTAACATTGCATTTATTTCTTTTTTATTTATCTTTCAGGATCATGTAGAGTTACATTAAGCATAAAAGCAGAGACGTCTGTACCGGACTGTAGCATCTACTGAACTCACACCAAGCCTTGATTTTGGACTAAATCGTATCATTCATGATCATTATTAGTGGTCAATTTTTCAAATATTTTCCTGCAGTAGATTTGAACTTAAACAACATTATATCATTGTATATTAAGGTCATGAATTTCAGTTGAATTGGACGTATTTTAGAACATCTTTAACAAATGAAAGGTGTCGTCCTCTCCAGACCAACTGCAAATACAACAAAATATGTAATGTATTTTTTGTATGTCAGAGACTCATCAGGCTCTTGTTGTGCTTGTGTTTAAATTCTACCATGAATCAAACCATTTTACTTCTAAATAAAACCGGGCTTTGTATTGGAGCGAATGCAGCTCACAGACTTGCTCTTTGTGGTGTGATTCCTCCGCACAGATCAGTGACTGAAAACAGTAATGAGCCGTGACACAGCCATGTCAGCAGGAGGAGAGGAGGAGCCGAGTGAGGGGCCCAAAAACCACACATCACACAAAGAAGAGGAGGAGGGGGAGGGGCCTGCACCACCTGATCCTCCAACAGAGCAGGAAGTGATGTCGCCAGGTGCTGTGGAGCGAGAGGAGGAGGCGGAGGAGGAGGGGGAGGAGGAGGAGGAGCAGGGGAGCTCGGAGTGTCCACCCCAGGATGCCACGGTGACAGAACGTCCTTCTCCGCCTGATCTGCAAACGGGACAGGAAGTGACGTCATGGGCTGGAAAACCTCCTGTGCAGAGGCAGAACCGTGAGCGCTCAGTGAGTCCAGTGAGGAGAGAGAGGACGTCAGGTGGGGGGAGTTTATGTGTAAAAAACATGGAACATTTGCCATTGGGTGTCACAATGATTTAAAAAAAATATTTCTTAACAATTTACAATATAATATTGTATGTTTTGAATGGGAAAAGGCCTTCAAAATGTTCATTAGTTCTAACTTTTCCAATAGAGGGTTTGTTCTGTTTGTCTTTGTGGAGATTATATTGCTTTGCCACGAATGTTCAACAGTTTGGTATTAAACACGTCTAATTTGCTTTTATTCGATTCAATTAAGTGTTAATATTGCTCAAAAGTACCACAGAAAACATGTATTTTCACCTTGAGCAGAGCCGCCTTTTCACAGATCTGACACGTGTAACTCGCCCTGGTTGTGTTACACTGCAAATTTCTCTGCTCTGGCCAAGATTTTGAAACTTATATCAGGTAATTCATCTTGTTTTCAGATTTATTATCTACCTACTAATTCTGAGGCTGCTTAATTCTAGTCTAGAGGTAGTTTATTTGAAGTAAAATTGTACTGCTGCATGGACAAATAATTTCACTACTTTTAAATCTGTTTTTATATCTATATTTTGTCCATGATTTTTTGCAGTGTACTTGCTTGTTTCCATGGAAATAGAAATAATGCAATACTGTGGAACATGGCAGGCAAAGCAGGTGACAGAGCCTCCACCACAGTTACAGTTATCAGTGTTTTTACGCCTTTAAAGAATGAGATACAGTTTCTTATAAAACCTTCATCTTTTTTCATTTTTACCATGTTCTTGTCCGTAGTGAATGGCTTAGCTGTGTGTATCAGAACTGGACGTGCACGGCCTCTTGGCAGAAGTGTGAGCTCGTACCCGGTCAGGAGAGGCCAGATTGAGGAGCCCCGACGCCCTGGACCTTTCTACTTCTTCGGAGGAGCAAACGGAGCAGATATGTAGGACTAATAATCACACACTCCTCAAACACAGTAAATAATCTGCTCCTTAGTGCTCCTATATTGTACAACATCTTAAATGTTTTCTGTTTGTGAGAAGAACTGAGGGTAAATATGCAGGATTTGTGTGTTAAACATGTGCAACAGACGCACAACACAACTACAGGCAGTTTGATGATGTGAGTTAAATCCTGTTGTTTTCTATAGTGTTTGCAGTTACTGTGAAAGCAAAGGCTGGACCAGGATTTATAACAAGCAACGAGAAGATTTCAAACTGAAGTGGTGCGAGTCCAGGTCAAAAGCAAATTACACCAACTTCAGACCAGGTGAAGTCTCACACACAACCTACATAATGTCCCCCTTTTATAGTCACATCTTTTATTTATTTATTTCATTCAATTTTACCAGCTAAGCCAGTTGAGATCACTTTCTCATAAAACAGAATCCAAACAGTGAATAGAAATATGAAACATTTGCAGATTAAAGGTATAAAAGTACGTGACATTATCCTGTCAAATACTCTGGATGGAGTTTTAAAAGTTAACAGAGGTAAAAAAGAGCTAAGTTTTAAAGTCATCTGAAGAATTACATAAACGTTTGGAGCCAAAATAAGCACATTCTCTTTGTTTTCTAATAAGTCGGCCTGTCACTGTGAGAATTTTTGAAATGTTTTGTATTGCTGAAGTAAAAATAGATGATAAACTATGATGAAACCAAAACTTAAAGAACAATTATCCTCCAAAAAGTGTTCTAAATCTACAGTATTGTTAAAAAACATGGGTTGCACTTAATAAGTAACAGAATGCAACACTTAAAATGAGTTTGTGTCTATAATGAGCCATAGAAGTTTACAATACAGTACTGTACAGCTCAAATCTAATTATAGAACAGAAAAATGACCAGAAAAAGTCCCCATGATAATCTTAACTTCCAGACATTATTATTCCATCTGTCATGTATTGAATGATAAGTTGATATAGTAATTGTCTGACCTTCTAAAATAACAATCATTTGCAGCAGCGTCTTCACTTCTCTCCAGGTGAACAGTTAATTTTCCAGATTCCCAATAATAACGTTCTGACCACAAAGATCGGCCTCCTGAGCAGCCTGAGGGAGTACGAAAGGGTCAGCAGCAAAGTCAAGCACGGCCAAGGCACCAGGTGAAACGTCTGCACAAATATTTCACTTATTATGGATTTATTGACATTTTTGGGTCTTTTTATGTTGTAACGTTTTGAGTCTTATTTAATGAAGATCTTGTAGTTGTACTTTTCTGTTAGGTGAGCACTTCTGGAGTATATGTGGGTGTGAGTGGGCGTGTGTGTAGTTTTGTTGAGAGTGTGTGTCAGTGTGTGTGAGAATGTGTATGTGTGTGTGTGTTGACTCTGGGGATTATTTCTTTATTATGTATAAACACGCAATAAAAACTTTAAAAAAACTAAAAAGACCACCTGAACACAGGGCTGCCAGCACGAGATACAGTATATATGAGAAATGCAGTGTGACGATGATATTACAACTTTGCCGCTGACACAAAGCAGGTTAATCCCAGTAAACCGTTTTTAATAGACGTCATTTAAAAGCCTGAGCTGCAACAAAGAAATAAAAGAATGAAGCCATAAAAGTGACTTAATCAAGTCTCTGCTGCTCCAGTCTTATGGTATTACAACTAAAACAACAAAGGTCTCCCTATTATTACAAATAAACTACACACACGACACACTACATCAGCTTAAAATGACTTAAATTAAGAACATTTTACTTTATTTGAGTAGATTCAACTTGACAAGAAAAATTACCAATAGAACAAGTGTGTTTTAATCTTAATTCAAGCAATAATTGAGTTTGTTTCTTATTTTAAGTGCAAAGAGTTGTTGTTTTTTTATCTTAAGTGGAGCAATATGTATTTTCATATTTTAAGTATGAAAAGTCTTGGCAGATCATTTTGCTTGTTTATTCAAATTTTAATAAAACTTTCTTAATTCAGGTTATCTTAACATGATTTTAGTATTTGCATTTTAAATATTGAGCCCCAAAAATATGTTTCCAGCCTTCATAAACTGAACAGTAAGTGGATAGAGTCATTATCGTGACAAGACTAAATACATTTCGTAACTCAAACACGTAGAGTAGTATATTCAGTGTCACTGTTTCTTTAAACCCTTTAAACACTTGTGTAATAATAATAATGGATCAGGAAAAGCAGTTTAAACGTGACAAAGCATTTTTCTTTTACCTTTCAGGTTTAGGACAAACAAAAGGGCTAAAAATAGCTTTAAATAATGCGACTTTATCAAACGAGACGATTGTTTGACTGTTTGATTGTGACGATTACTCAAAGGGATTTGAGTAAACACCTGAATAACGCATCGTTAGAACTGAACACACATGAATAGAGACGGTAAAAGGGTAAAGCCACTGCAATATAAATGTATGAATGAAAGATTTAAGTTGGATATTCTAAATTATTATTATTTTTTTATTTAAATACCATTAAAGGTACTTAGCTTAACTTTTTGGTTGGGGGTTCCTGCTCTACTTTTACTACATTTACTTGATTACTGTGGGATCGCCTCTCCACAGATCAGATCTTACAAAGGTTTAATACCAAAGTGTGAAACAATCCAGACAAAGAAAAGCATTTGACGAACCCTCCACCAGGAAAGCTACACAATGCACCTTTAAAATATGGATTTCTTGGCTGCTTTTTGTTTCCAGACGACTCAAAATGGACGAGTTTATTCCGACCACATATCGCATGGACATGAGAGAAGAAAGAGACGCCTTTTTCTCTCTGCAGGAAGGTCTGTGCCTCTGCCTCCACTGGTCCGACAGGATCTGCATCTGTGGTTTTATGTTTAATGTGGCAGAATAAACCAAACAATGGGCCGAGACGCAGCTACAGTTTGTCGGCCCCATTGTTGAGGCTGTTGCTTTGGAGTTTGTTTAATCACGGAAAAATAACGACCCGACTCCCTCCTGATAAAGTCACCACGGGAACGGTTGCCCTGGAGACGAGTCAGTAGGGGGCAGGACTGAGCACAAACAAGCCGACACTCTAGAGGACGCTAAGCTAGCCCATAATTAGCCTATAATTAGCATTAAATCACGTTTCAAAACAATGGAAATGTTGTTATATGTCAAGAGAAAGATTATTGCTAAGTTAAACGTAGCATTATTGGTATGACAATACTCGACAGTTTACTTTGTCTGGTTTAGAATTCAAACTAAATATTATTGATCCACGAGGGACATTATTTGGACACAGTAGCTCACACATCACTATATATTAGAATAACAAAGAGTAAAAATGTCAATGGTAATAATACATTCTAAATACAAGTCAAAATAAAACTAAGCAAAAATAAGCAATAAAAAAAGCAATCAAAATCTTTCTAAATCCAGCTACAAACAAGAGGTCATAAGGAAGTAGTTGCACAGTTGTATGGAGCGTGGTATGAATGTAGTTCTGTATCTCTCACTGTTTGAGCAGAGCTGCCGGAGCCTGATGGAGAATGAGCTCCTCTATAGTGTCCTCTCATGTCCTGTTTTCATATAATCCTTTTTACGAGCCTTTTAAATCTAAAAGAAACTAAAGAAATAAAAATAATATTCATGACCCGTCTGTAAACTACACACAAAACCCTGAGTTACATTGAGAAGCTGCTTATACAGAACGTGCAAACTTATCTTCAAAGTAAACTGCGTAACATTTCTAGTTTCCTGTTTGTCTAAATGGAAATATTGCTTTGTCTAGGATGTTCCCTGGTGTAGATTCAACTTATCAATCACATGAGAAACAAGCAGGTCATGTTACAGTTCAGATCTGTGGAGAGTCGCCCCTATTCACAGAAGGAACTGTGTTTTTGAGTAACAGAAACATGCTTAATGAATAAATGCAGGATGTTTAATGCAATGTGGAGACAACACTGCAAAAAAGCTTCTGCCAGAAAATGACTTAAAAGTCGTGGAATGATCTGTCCATGCAGCAACTTATCTTAAACTAAACTATATCTAGACTAAAATGAAGCAGTCTTAGAACTAGTAGGTCGATAATAAATCTGAAAACATGGATGAATAACCCGATATAAGTTTTAAAATCTTTGCCAGATCAGAGAAATTTGCTGTGAAGTTGGAACTCTAAACCAGAAAAGTTCAGCAATTCACCTTTAATGTTGATTTACTATGTACACATTTTTGTACATTTGCAGGTCTGAGCAAAAACCAGAGACACATGTGGATCTGCAAACCCACCGGTCTGAACCAAGGGAGAGGGATCTTTCTCCTGAAGAGCCCAGAGGAAGTGAGCACGTTCAGACACCAACTACAGGAGGGAGAAGGTCACTGCAGAACCCTGCACCACCACCGGCAGCCACAGGCTCGCATCGTCCAGAAGTATGAATGTCTGGATTTACTTGTGATTTTTGAACGTAGCATAAAGAAGTGAAGTGAGTGAGTGAGACGTCTCCCACAGCACAAAATAAAAACACCAGGATCATCTAGAGTCAGTTAATACAAATATTTAAAAAACAAAATGACCAGGCTCACCACAGCAGTGACAGAGATTGGGGTTAAAATGTATTTTTCCTGCACACAGGTACATCCAGAACCCTCTGCTGCTAAAGGGCAGGAAGTTTGACGTGCGCTCGTACCTGGTCATCGCCTCGACCTCCCCATACTTGGTCTTCTTCTGTCACGGTTATGTGCGCCTGACCTGTGACCTTTTTGACCTAAACACCAACAACATGGCAACCCACCTCACAAACCAGGTAAAGCCAACACACCTCTAATTATTATTCCCACTTCTATATGTAGGGATTAGAAATGCACTGAAAACCTCATTAAAATAAGGATGTACAGTATTAAACCTTTGCTAAAAACCTGCAGAAGTGGAAATACAAACACAAATAAAATGGCACAGTCACGCAGACATAAATTATGTGCGGAAGTGATTCCACTTCCCTTTCACTTTACTGTAACACAACGTTTATTTTGGCTTGGGAAGGGTGCGTGATCTCACTTTTCAAACAGAATGAAGAGCAATATTTGCAGTAATATTTCCAGGGTTACAAATGGTCCCTGTTCTCCCCCATCCTATTCTCAAATATAATGAGGAAAAAAATAAATCTGTTTTTATTTAAATTTGAATAATGATGCTTGACTAAATGCTCACAGTATAATTGTAGAAGCAGAGAACTGTTATGGCCAGTGTTTAATCTGTGTGTTTGTGCGCCCCCTGCTGTCCATCTGTGGTCAGTACATGCAGAAGAAGAACCCTCTGTACAGCCAGCTGAAGGAGGACACCGTGTGGTCCATGGAGATGTTTAACGCCTACGTGAATGACAGGTTTGCTGCTGCTAAGGACCTGCCCAGGGACTGGGTGCTGGGCCTCTTCACTGTGAGTCTCCCTGGGACCAATTACACTGTAATAATAGAAGGGCCCAGATCAGATGGGCTGTGGATTAGCTCATTGTGGTCCAGTAGAATATGTTTAAGCTGCCTAGTTACACATGCATATATAAAAGTAGTATTCAAATGTAACATTTGAATTATTCATTTTACAAATGTATAAAATGTATTCATATATTCACTATAATTTACACAGGGCAAGAGAAAACTGCTTTTAGATTCTGTGTCCCTCATTTATGGAACAACAGAAAAACAATTAAAATAAATAAATAAATATATCTTATTTTTTTCCAGACTATTGCAGTAGTTTTAACTGAATTCCTTATGAACTACACGTTCACCAAATATTTAAATGTATATTTCATTATACTGTTTATTAATTTTAAATGTTTTATGTTTTTAACTCAGGACTCCCTTGATAATTAGATTCAATCTCAATGGGACTTTCTGATAAAAAAGTACAGATATATTCAGCTGTTCTCCTTGACTTTGGGCCTTGTGAGCCTTGGACATTTGTCTCTTTAATAAATATAGCAAAACAATAAAAACAATATTTTCAAGTATGTTTCCATGATTTAATGCTCATCATGTTGAATTAGAAACGTATGCAGCAAATCATGAGCCAGTGTTTCCTGTCGGTCAAAGCCAAGCTGGACTGCAGACTGGGCTTCTTCGACCTGATTGGCTGTGACTTCATGGTCGACGAGGACTTTAATGTGGGTGTTTATGATCAATATATTGTCGCCATTTTTCCCCTTCTGTAAATATAAAGCGTGAATTATTGATGTTTTCAGGTTTGGCTGTTGGAGATGAACTGTAATCCAGCTCTGCACACAAACTGCTCCGTTCTGCAGGAGGTCGTCCCCAACATCGTCCACGAGACTCTGGGTGAGTGGGTGGGGGCTGAACCACACACATGGTTTGCCAAGTTTTGTATAATTGAGATGATGTTATCTTGTTGCATCTCTAGACTTGTCCTTGGAGATCTTTAACAAATGTCGGCGTGGACAGAGAATCCTCCCCCTGTCCAGTCAGAAAGACTTTGTGCTGCTCTTTAAAGGTGTGTTTCCACCTAATGCCGTCCTGCCGAGTAACAAGAGCTCACCCACACACTGCAATCTGCCCCAGAAGAAGAAGAGCCTGAAGGTGGAGCCGACAAGATGGCGGCCAGGCCTCCAGAACCATTCTTTGGAAATCTCTGGGGCGGTTTTATCAGAAGGAAACAAAGAGTGTAGCTCTGGCCCTGTGCCGTCTGTTTCACCTCCTCAACCAACTCTTAATGACTCCAGGCCATAGACTGTATGAATAAACGGACAAACTTGACCCACTAACCAAATAGGAAGTGAGCATGGGGGAGCTTCCAGCTCCATCGAGTCTGGGTCCAATTCACTTCCCATTAAAAAACTGTCCCTCATTACTTTGATATTAAAATGTTCATATTAACCCACTCTATGTGATCCTGGTGTTTTTATTTTACTGTTTAGTTCGTAATAAATTCCTAAATTTGCAACTGCAAGCCTCAATGAGCTTCATTTGACTGGTGCCAAACACTCAGGGGGTCGACCGGGGGCTTAGAGGCTCAGAACCTTCTTCTTATGGGCTCTTCACACTTACATCATAACGAAACGCTAGAAAAACGTAGATGAAGAAAACTGGGCCATTTCTTCCTAAATATTTTCAAGCTTACTGCACAGAGCCACCGGACGTTGTAATTCCTTCTGTCCAAACATCTTCCTGCCTTGTGCCGTGGCATGAATAGAGCCCATTAATTTATATAAGAAGGAAAAACTTCTTCTTTCCCTGGGCCCCCAGAATGTCACTGATGGGCCTGGCTATGGGTGAAGCCAAGGAACCAAAACCTAAAGCACTCACGACATGTTTGCACCAAGTTCTAACTAAAACAGAAGTAGGCAGTTTGACAGTTTATATACTGTATTGTTAGTTTCCCTTTTGAGTTTGTGTAATAACATTGTGTTCCTGTAATCTAAGCCCCTCTTATAACTCAGCCAGTGTAACCCTAAAATGTCAGAAAGCAACAATACAAAATGGGCTCATTATTGTTTCGTATCAATGTCTTGAGTTGAACTATTTAGTGAGTTCTGCATAACTGAACATTAAAGGTGAAATGTGTCGCTTTCTACCCTGCTTGTCCCAGCCATGATGTTATTACTTTGTCTGAAATATTCCACAGTACAGCATTAAACTTATCCATATTGCATTCATTTAATTAAATACATTGAGATACATTCCTACTTCGACTGGGGTGGCCTCTCCATAGATCTGACTCATAACTTGCTTGCAGCTTGTTGGCGTCACAGCTTGTTGGAAACAGCCACGTCTAATTCTGTATTGTGGCACATTCCAGACAAGACATCTCCATGGAGACAAGGAGTGAGTTTATTAAAGTCACATGGAATAACCAACTAATAAAACTGCTATGTGTATTTCATTTGCACCACAGCAAATTAATCTTGCTTTAAAGTGCACTGTGTAACTTTAGTCCACATAGTATTTTCCTGTAATATGGAAATATGAATCTAACTATTTCCGTGGAGACGAGCTGACCACGTCACTGGACTGAGTTACAGGTTAGATCGCTGGAGAAGTAGACAGTATAGAGATATAGTATAGTAGGCCTGTACACAGTATAATGCACGTTTTTGCAGTAGTTTGAAGAAATAAAACACGCCTGATTGAACAAATACAAGATAACTGTTTCACGCCATATTGTGGAACATCCCAGCAAAGCTAAAACATCATCATGGAAACAAGAGAAGCCGTTTAGCAGATCATACTGTGGGACACGGATCGTAAACCGATTTTTTAATGCACATTATTTAATGAAACTGTGGGTCACTGAATTCTTTTTTTGACTGAAAGTCCGTCAGCCCATAATGTCTCACGTCTTTTCACATTCCATAAAAAGCTTCAGTTGTCACTTCCTTTTCTGTTTCTGAGTGTGAAGTTTGTGTGAGAAAAACAGAGAAGTCACAACTCCAATTTTTTGTTGTTAATATACAGGTGCATTGTGTAACTTGTAGAGGGTCTTCCAGGTCCTTGTCTACAGGGAGATCTTACTGCTTTACCTGTAATGTTCCAAAATATGGCATTAAACGTTTTAATCTCCATTGAATTGAGCAGGAGAAGCCACCAGGTCAATCTACAGGTGTGATCTGTGGACTCATAATATAAATCATGTTTTTAACTGCACTGAGCAATAAAAACATCACATCATAATTGAATAAATGCATCTTAAGTTTAACGCCACACTGCAAAAAACAATATCTGGGTAATTTAAAATGACTTAAATTAGGAGCATTTTATTTGAGTAGATTCTGCTTGACAAGTAAAATTATATGTCAATGGAATAACTTAATTCAAGCATCATTAAATAATAAGTGTGTTTTTCTTAATTCAAGCAACATTTGATTTTGTTTCTGATTTTAAGTGCAAAAAGTTGTTCTTGTTTTAAGTGTCGTCAGATGTATTTTCATATTTTAACTACAAAACGTGTTGTTCCACTGGCAGATCATTTTCAAGTGAAATTTACTCAAATTACGATAAAACTTTTAATTCAAGCAATCTTAACTTGAGCTTAACTATTGTGGAAAATTACAGACAAACCAACAGCATCTCCACTGTGGCAGATCCCCAACCTGAAAAGTTCCACATTGTACCTTTAAGGGGCCCATATTATGCAGTTTTCTGATGTTTCTTGTAATGTTATTTCCTCCATGTTTCACCTCGTGTCGTCATGAAGCACTGTGTTTTTAAACTTCATACACCTTCATATCTGGATCATTTCAACCCTGGAATCTCTTCTAAACCAAATTTAAAAGGTAAAACTACCACTGCATGACATCACAAGGGAAACCGAGCATTTTGAGCTTTGGAGATGTAATAATAAATAATAATAAAGGCTGTTTGAATGAAACAAAACCCAACTCCAGGTGTGATGTTGATGAGGTAAGAGCTCTGTAACATGGCTTAACATTTACACGAATAAAGTTTGCGTAACGACCTTTAATACAATAACTAAACATATTTTTCTCATTCCCGCTCCTTTCTAGACTGTTTTAATCTGTTTTAATAGTATAAGGGTTATGACTGATTTGTATTTCTAGTTAAGTTTTGCCACTGTTCTTCAGCCCTCCTCCCTTTAACATAACCCAGAGCACAGAACATTACAGGACACGGCTCTGCTGTTGTGGTCATGTTGTTGTTGATACTTCTCCATTTCCTAACTCCTCTTTACCCCGTTTATATTCAGACACATCACCGGTTTCCCAATAGGATGTTTACTTATCCTTAACTGGGATACGGCTGCACGACTGACAGGAAAACTCTGCTCTTTCCCCACACGTTCTCCGAGCATCTGTGAGAAGTGCACAACCATAAGTATATGAAGCCAACTGACAGGAAGGAAGGAAGAACTGCGTAACATTTTTATCACCTAAAATTTCTTGTATTTGAGGTTAAAGGCGTGTGACAAGGGGGAAATGGAGATTAACAACTCCCCTCCTTCATCCTCTTTTGCAGGGCTCAGTGTCGGTATTGGGCTTTATAGTGTCTTCAGATTGGGGTGAGCTCCGGGGCAGATGGTAGTGGTCAGTTTGTGGACAGGAGGAGCACTGGGACAGTCATGGGCTGCTGTAGCATGACCCAGAGTCACAGTGGAGTGGATGAAGTGGGGCCAGATGAGATCGAACTGCTGGAGCTGCCCGTGGACAACCTGGGGTAAGTAAAACTACTCATTCTGCAAAGGCATTGTTAAAGAAGGTTTGAAGGTGCATTAAACCTTAAATCTATCATCATGGAGACAAACCAGAGCCAGTTACAGGTCAGTTCTGTGGAGAGGCGACCCCTCTCACAGTCAGAACACCTTTTTTATTGGTAGTTTTAATATCTAAAGCCACCTGTAGCTGTTTAATGTCATACTGTGGAACATCTTAGCAAAGCAATGACATGTCCATAGAAACAAGAAGATAACAGACGCACAACCAAAAAGTTATACATGTCTTTTTTTAAAATCATTTTATATTTGCCATTACGTACATACAGAGGCTGCTAAGTTATGACAGATCCACCTCCTTCTGCACCTGTTTGTAAATCTCCCTAAAAACACACTTTGGTCTTTTGCACAGTTTGAGACGTTGTCATTTTACAAGATTGTTTTTATTATATTCTGTTTGTTTGCACATGTATTTTTGATTTTAATTGTAAAGTTTTATAGCACTGTGGGCAATTGGTGTTATTTTTAGTGTGTTATAAATAAAGTTGCAGTTTCAGTATCGTCATTAGAACTGGCTGCACATAAAGTCAATGAACAGTATCACAAATAATCACTAGTAATTTGAATATTGTAACTTGCACTTTTATGGCAATCCAACTTCTAACTTTATGCTGGGAATGTTTATGTAATGTTACAAAATGACAGAATTCAAGTCTATAGTGTGTACTCAATTCAAAAAAGAACAAATGTGTCAGAAATGAATTGTAAAAGATTTACATTATGTATTTGTTAATAGAAAAATATAATAAAACATGTAGTGTAACATATTAGTGTTAAAGACGCCTGGTATAAAGGAGGTAAGTATTAAAACAAAAGTAATATGACAAAATGAGGAAACTTTAAGAAAAGACCATGTGGAAAAAACACTAAAATATAGTGTATTTCTTTATTTGAAATAATTAGATATTTTCCATCACACAAACCATAAACAGATGCTACATAATTATGAGTTTGAGTCATTTAAACAATCACCTACTTCACCAAATATAGATGAAGAAAACGGCGTGTGTTGAGCTGGATCTTGTTTCTCATGAAATGAAATGACAGAATCTTCTGTTCCTCTTTAAAACACACGTGTCTTTGTCTGAGGTGCAGGTTTTAAAGGCTCCACTGGTACAAACCAGTGTGGATCCATATGATCTGTGGTTATTTTGTGCAGTTGGACAAATTGTCTTGTATTTACTCAGAGTAAAGTGGAGGCAGTGATGCTGCACTGATGTGATTAGGAGATTAAAATAAGAGGCGGGAGTCTGAAGTCTGAGGCTAATCACTTCTGTGCCCGCCAAATATTACTGTTCAAAACACAGGGATGGACCTGAGTCTGAACATCACAAATACTATGAGTCTGACAGTTTTTATTCAAAAACTACAGGAGTTTATGTGAAGTACAGAGTGCTGAGGGTTCTGTAAAATGTGATGTTTATGACATTGTTATAAAGATCAGTTTGGTTACACTGGTGTGGAAACAGTGTGAAACCTGCGTGTGCCACATGCGTCTGCTTGTCCAGTAGAAACACGAGTATTGTTCTGTAATCTGATTAAGTCTGGCGGCTCCAGACCGGCCGCTCCTCTCCACACCGACAGCTCCCGCTGAGTCTCATTTATTCACTCCAACCATTTCACTCTGTGCCAGCCCCTTTTTAAAAGCTTTTTAAACCTTCACACCACAGACAAGCCAGAGCCTCCTGAATCTTTTAGTGGTTAAAAGAGACAAACCTGCAGCCGTAACTTAACCTTATCTCCTGTTCATGCATTAAGGGCCCTTTTCCAGGGGTCACTTAAGCTCTATAAACTGCTGTTGTGATGTCATTTGTGTGTTGTGTGTGTGTTGTTTAGAGTGTGGAGTTTAGGGGACAGCCGCCTCCAGCTGAGGTCCAGCAGAGATGAGGCCCCTGTGTCCCCTCCCGCCCGGCCCCCGCCCCGATGTCCTTCTGTCCCACAGCTGCAGAAGGAGGTACCACCCCTCCTCACACTGAAGCTGTTGTTATTGTGCCTTTAAGCCTGAGTCACGGTTCACTCTGTAGAACTTCCTTAAATAAGGGACTTTATTTTGGTTCTGTTGATTCACAATTTACAGGAAATAAATATGACTCAGTATTTCAGTTTTTGAATATGGTGTGTGTCAGGGTCAAGTTTTCCTTGTGTTAAATGTGTTCTACTTTGTATTTCTGCTGATTTTTGTCTGGACTAGAGTCAAACCAGAGTCTCTGGAGTCAGTCTCATTAAGAGACATGTTCTGTTTTCATTACCGCCCCCAGGAGGTGCTGTGGGGCCTCAGCCGAGAGGAGCTGCACCACAGGATCCTCTCTGGTCCAATCAGAGGCTGGGAGGGTCTACCTGCTCATGAGTATGGAGACATCCTGCACTCCTCACTGTTGTGTCTGTACAACAAATATACTCAGGTACATGAGGGAAGATGCACGTAAAGCTTGACCCCAAATAAAAAGTGATGGTACTAAAGTGACACTGACACTTCCTGCAGGAAACCTCAGAGTGCTGCGTGGTTTTGTTTTCATACCACCTGCTGCTGCTGTCTGTGGACCACTCAACCTGCAACTTTGTCTACCAGGTACTGGGCCTGTTTCAGTGGGAACAACACAAAGTATGTGTTGTTTTACCAGCTCATGTGTTCAGATACATTAGTACAACTTTAATATGTAGGGAGAGGTATATTATACTTTTACTCACATAGGCGCAGGTGTGTACTGTGTGTGTATTATAAGTGTGTATTATATAAATATATAATACTAGTACATTAAAATACTTTCTCTTCCTCTTGACCAGGGCGTCCTCCCTGTCTCAGGCGTGTCTGTTACTTCTCTGGACTCCTCTCTGCCTCCTCACACATTTGAGCTCAGCAGTAAGTGTCAGTGCATTTTCATTCACATGTGGATAAGTCCTGACCCAGTGTTGTGTCTGTGCACAGGTCCTACTGTAGAACCCAAAGTGTTTGTCTGTGCCAGTGATGCAGAACTGCTCATATGGAAACAGCTGATAGAGGAGAGAAGACACAAGTCCCTCACACTGTCCCCAGGCCCCGCCTACTGCGTCCTCTCATATCTGGTAACTGAACTCGACTCTGGAGCAACTCACAATTTTGTTTGTTTGTTTGTTTTTCCAATATAAATAAACCGGAAATATTTTTGTTGCAGTTACCTTGTGATGAACAGTGGAAAAGGGAAGAACTGAAGAAATATCTGCTCCATGCTCCCATCTGGCAGTGGGAGGGGCCCCCCATCCAGCACATGGGGCAGCCCACGTACCTGTCTATAGTCCACATCATTAACCCGCACATACAGGTGACTGCACTGCTCAGAAAACTCCTGCCAGAGCATTTACCACATTTGAGTTGATGAAACTGTGTGATACTACAGCTACTAGAGCTGATACTGCTTCTCAAACTGTGGGATACAAACATTTGCTGTTTGTTTAGATCTAGTACATCAATTGCCTAGAGTGAGTTTATACCTAATATAAACTTGTTTTAGACTTGGTTTTGTCCAAAAGGTCCTCAAAACTGGACACCATCTTGTAAACATGTGTCAGTAAAATCATCTAAATGTTTAAAGACTTAAGACTTAATTCACTCTGGTTGACTTTTTTTTTTCATTTCAGGGTCTTCAGGAGAGGCTCATGGTCCTGTTTCCTCAGGATGTGCTTCTGCTCTCACTGGACCAGCAGAGGACCTCCCTCCGATACGAGGTGAGTGACCTTCCCCTCGGGGGACGTCATAGACTGTGTATATAAATGGACATAGCTGACCCCGAAATAGAAAGTGAACACTTCCAATTGACTTCCATTGACTTGCAATTGACTTCACATTCAAGTAAAAGTAATTAATTAAAAAAATGAATATTCTCTGTAACAGTGACGTGCGGTGAAATTCATGACT